>JAODAL010038922.1:0-38620 GCA_025379985.1 Phyllomedusa bahiana | reverse complement strand
AAAATTTTAAACACAAAACCACCCCCAAAGCCAAAACCTGAATGTCGGCATTGCCGGTTTTGGCCCTTGGGGAAAGGGTTGCCTTTCCGTTGGGGGAAACCCCCAAGAGGGGTTTCCCGCCACTTTCATGGCCCTTCCCCTTGCCCCCAATACCAGATGCCGGCAGGTTTTTCTTTCCCCAGAAAAAGCCGTCCCTCCCCTGGCCAGCCAAACGGTCATCAAAAATTTTCAAGGCGTTTTGTCTGAAAGGGCCAAAAGTCCATTTTCCCACCAAACCCCCTTGGACTAGTAAGAAACGGCCCAAGGCCGGGGTTTATATCTCTGTGCCAGCTCAGGGGGTGAGTGGGGGGGATGTCTCGGGGGGGAGGGTTTGGCCTAAAGGCTCGGCGCACGCTTTTCCCAAAAACCGAAAGGGATGGGGGAAAGGGTTCTTTCCCCCAAGGTCCTTGGTGGCATAAAGGTGCCCGAAACCAGGGCCTGTTGAAATTTTCGGGGCCTTGGAGCCCGTCCACACAAGGCCCCAGGAGCGGTGGACGGCTCTGCAACGAGATCCGGACGCTGGCGGGTCCAAGAACCTTTTTTTTAAAGGCAAGGTGGTGGGGGAAAAAAGGGGCCAAAAATCTGCGGGCCGCCCTTAAGTTTGGGGTGGGCCCCAAAGAACACCCTTCCCCGGCATTTTTGTCATGCCCTTGTGCCCCAGAAATTTTCCCTAAAGAGCACCCCCGGGTTGGGACTGCCTTTTGGGGGGAAGGCTGGGGGGGTCTAATTTCGAAATTCCGCCTTCGCCCCCTGCTTCGCCCCCCCTTTGGCTGGTTTGCAGGCCCGCTCGGTCCCCGTCAACCGTCTAAATTGGGTTAAAGGGGCAACACCCCGGGGAATTTCCCAAAACCCTCCACAGGGCTCCAGGGGATTGTGGCAGCAGCGCAAATCCCATTACGGGTACAAAGGACACTTGGCCTGACAAGCAGCGGTCGGACCTCGGGGTGTTAAACCACCGAGGTGGGGGCCCAGGTGAAATAGAGCTCGCCCCTTTCCTTGCCAGTTTTGAAAAGCCCCAAAATGGTCAGTGGGGGACAATGCCCTTGTCGCATAGCATTGTGGTGATTTAGTTCTGGAACGATCTTTGGGAAACACTCTAAACAACAGGCCCGCCAGGGGAGGGAGGGGAAAGACGGACACAGATGCGGCCGGACCCTTTCCTCCGTCAAAACCCCAAAAGGGCCCAAAAGTTTCCCCAATTTATCGGTCTTCATTGGGGGCAGGGGTTTTTGGGGGTCCAAGTTTGTGCAAGGTGGCGCTTCAGCTCTAGGGGCATCAAAAGGCAAGTCAGGGCTGGTTGAAGCTGTGCCGGGGGAAACGGGGGGAGGGGGGGTATTCCAGACCCCCAAATTTTTCCGCGTCCCTCCCCTTGGAAAGAGGTTGGAGGGGGAATTTGAGGGGGGGAGGAAGATGGGGAAGATCATTTGCTAGCCCCCCTCGCCCCAAAGGTTTTGGGGGAAATTTCAAGGCTCCATCTCCCCAGGGAGTGATTGAGTCCATTTCCTCCAACAGATCCTCGTTTAAAAGGCCATCAAAATGAAAAACAGTTACTGGGGGCCCAACCCCCCTGGACCCCCCTAAAAAACAAAAATCAGATTTTCCCTTTTCCACCCACCCAAATAGAGAGTAAAATGAAAGGAAAGGGAAAGGACCTTGCTGATTGTCAACTGGAAATCTTTTTGGTTCCCTTCACGTTCCCAAATGTCACGGTGGTAAACAACATCAGCGTCGTGACAGCAGTAGAGTGCAAAGTAGGCGTACGCGGCAGCAGCAGGGCAAGGTGGCAGACAGCTAATTGGGTGACCTCTGGCAAATCTTTGTTTACCACCTCCACCAACGAAATGCAATGAAGGGCAAACTCATCCTAACACCACAGAGATCAGCTTTAGATTCATGGTGCAGACTATCTGCGGCTCAACACGGATGTTTTTGCATATTGTTCCAGGACCCAATTCGACTTCTGGGTTATTTCCAAAATGGATAGATTGGCACGAGCTGGCTTGTCACGCATAGAGGGTGTTGTCCTGCCCAGCAGCCAGCGTCATCATCTGAGCGGACCTTCAGCACAAGCTGGAGGAGTCATTACAGACAACGCATCGGCTTTCCACTGATAATGTGGGGGATAGTTTGACTTTCATCAAGATGTAGCAGCATGGATCTCTGATGATGTTGTGGCCCCAATTGCCGAGGTCCTACCGATTTGTTGCAGTCTACGTCACATTCAATTTCAAACAGATAATGGTCCTCTTGAAATTTTTTTTAAAATGTATCATTTCTTACTGCAATTTTTATTCTCTTTTCCCAACATTTCATTTTGCTGGTTTTGTGGGTGTGGGAGACTGTAAAAGACAAGCAAGGTTTCATGAAAACCGTATTCCATTTACTCACTTTTCTTAGAAGTTTTCGCAATTGTCAATGGTTTTGGTGGTCATGTTGATGTGGATACAGCAATAATATGGGTTTGGACAAGAAATGGGTCTTCTAAGTGGGGCATTTCTCTCACAATTTTTAATTGTGGCCTTGAGAAGTCATATTTTATAATTTTTTGGGGTCATGTAGCTGTGAGAAGATCAGCAATAATCATGGTCCTTTGTAACAGAAAAATGTGGCTTCTAAGTGGCATTTCTCCCTCTACAATTTTTTTCAGTGGTGGATGAAGTCAATTTTTATAATTTTTTAGGGTTCATGTGCTGCCTTAATGCAGGCAATAATACAGGTCTATTATAAAAAAAATGTTGTTTCAACAGACACATTTGTTCTTCACAATTGACCAAATGGCTCAAGGGTCATGCTTTGATTTTTTAGGGGGCATTTTGCTGGTCATGCAGTATACTTAGGTCCTATTCTAAAAAATATGTTGTTTCTAACAGACATTTGTTCTTCACAATTGATCAGTGGCTCAAGGGTCATTTTGAATTTTTGGGGGCATTTTGCTGTGAATGCAGCTATACTACAGGTCCTATTCTAAAAAATGTTGTTTCTAACAGACATTTGTCTTCACAAATTGTCATGAGTGGCTCAAGGTGATGGTGCTGTCAGAACAGGAATAGGTAGGTCACTGTTATTGGACACATATAGCAAAGTGACTGGTTTTTGCAAGATCTTTAAACATAGCTATCAATCCATGTATTGAGACAACCCATTTAGATACAATGAAAAAAAAAGAGAAAACCAAAGGACATGGTGGGATTCATCCTATTTTAAAAAATGTCGTTTTCTTGAATTATAGTTAGTAAAAAACTTTGCATGTACAAATAGCTGTTAAAAAAATTCCTATGAATTGTACAAGTGAGGTACAGGAAAACTTGAAAATATTTAGGTTATTCATGAGGGGGAAAAACATGGGTATGGAAGCAGGACAGAGACAAAGTACAGAGACCATTTCTCCAGGCACGTTGAGTAAATGAGAAACAAGAATGCCAAGTTAATGGGACCCTGGGTATAACTGGAGAGGTTAACCACAGTATTTACCAAGTGAGCTCAATTTGTCCACACTCATACGGAGGGGCAAGCGCTAGCCCAGGTATTGACTAGTGTACAGAGGAAGGCTGGAGTTCTCAACTTACGCTTCCGCAATCTTGTTAAGCACGACAGTTTTCGTTGATGCGTCATAAGGGAATTTAAAACTGCGTGTTAATAGATGACGGGACGCCAGCCTGGGCTTTCACCGCAACCCACTGTAACTCCGGCCCTGGGTCTTGCTGTGGCCCGGACAGGTATTGTCAATGTCCTGTGAAACTAAATGGTGGTTGAAAGACTCCTTTTTACGGCACTTTTTAAAAATGTGGGGGTCATGCAGGTTTGGGGCTCATGCTGTGGCCCGAGGACAGTATTAGTCAATGTCCAAGTGAAACTAAATGGTGGTTGAAAGACTCCTTTTTCGGCACTTTTTAAATGTGGGGGTCATGCAGGTTTGTGGGCTCAATGCTGTGGCAAGGAAGGTATAGTCAATGTCCAGTGATACTAAAATGGGGTTTGAAGGACTCCTTTTTCCGGCACTTTTATAATGTTGGGGGTCATCATGTTTGGGGCTCATGCTGTGGCCCAGGACAGGGTATAGTCAATGTCAGTGAAACTAAATGGTGGTTGAAAGACTCCTTTTTCTGGGCACTTTTTAATTGTGGGGGGTACAAGCAGGTTTGGGCTCATGCTGTGGCCCAGGACAGGTTGTTGTCAAATGTCCAGTGAAAACTAAAAATGGTGGTTGAAAGACTCCTTTTTCCCGGAACTTTTTTAATGTGGGGGTTTTCATGCAGGTTTGGGGCCTCATGCTTGTGGACCAGGACAGGTCTTTAGTCAATGTCCAGTGAAACTAATATGTGTGATCCTAGGAACTCCTTTTTCCAGGCACTTTTTAAATGTGGGGGTCATGCAGATTTGGGGCTATGCTGTGGCCCCAGGAAGGTATAGTCAATTGTCCATTGATACTTAAAAATGGTGGTTGAAAGACTCCTTTTTCCAGGCATTTTTAATTGTGGGGGTCATGCAGGTTTGGGGCTCATGCTGTGGCCCAGGAGACAGGTATAGTCAATGTCCAGTGAATCTAAAATGGTGGTTGCAAGACTCCTTTTCCGGCAATTTTTATTTGTGGGGGTCATGCTGGTTTGGGGCTCTGCTGTGGCCAGGGAACAGGTATTGTCAATGTCCAGTGAAAACTAAAATGGTGGTGAAAGATCCTTTTTCCGGCACTTTGTAAATGTGGGGGTCATGCACGGTTTGGGGATCATGTCTGCGTTCCAGGACTGGGATATTCAATGTTCCAGTTCAAGTACATGATGGTTCAAATCATTCTGCTTCTGGCATTTTTTATTGGTGGGTGATGACGGTTTAAGGGTCAGGCTGTTGGTCAAGACAGGGATAGTAAATGGTGTGTGACATTTTTTCTAGTGACTTTTATAACTAAGTGTATTGGCCTAAGATATAGCATGTATCCAATTGACTGTTGTTGGATGTTTATTTTCAGCTTTCTCAGCCTTGTTTGGGTTCGTAATAATGATGGTTTTGTTTGCTACTCCTTAGACTTTAATGGTCATCGCGCATAAAATCGTGCTCACTATCGAAATCCTTATCAAATAGCGGTCCGATATCGACTAATCGAGCGATCTCGATAGCCAAAGGCAATCGCTCAACATTATTATTATAGGTAAATCTAAATATGTGTCATGACGTTCATTCTATTGAATTTTTACTTAACTATGACAGTTTTAACCATGCAGGGAATCATAAAGCTTGTTATCACGAGAGCCACTCATAACCTTATGGATTACACCAAAAGTGTTTGGCGTACTGGCTCAGCCGCTGGGTGGGCTCATAGCACTCCCCCAGACCTCCTAGCTGGATTAGAGGGGGCCGCTTCACTGAAGGGAGAGAAAGGGAGAGGAGGGGAACAAAAAGGGAGGGAGGGAAAGGAAGGGAGGGAAAATTGCCCCCCCCACACTTTTTGAACCAAAGTTATACCTATGAACATAGCCATAGCCCTAAATCAGCCTGTGGCCTAACAGAGTTCAGCTCAGACCACAGAAAGCTCTAACAGGAACTCATGAGAACTATAGGTGGTAAGTATATATTTTTTTTTTTTGTTTAGAAACTACAATAGAGGAGCTACTAATATGAGTTTAAGGGTCACTTTTAGAGAGGAAGGGAATGTTTACAGTGGGGGTGGCTATTAGAGAAAAAAGATCTCTAGATCCGGGATCTATTAACAGTGGACAGGGCACATAGAGGGCAAAATTCGAGAGAATATGTGACAAAGGGGGTATTATCATTAAGTGGGAGCACAGAAGGGGCACCATTGCTAAGCAGGGGACACAAATGGGGATTATTACTAAGCAGAGGCACAAAAGGAGCACTATTACATAGTAGGGGCACAATGGCATTATTGCTGTGTGGCAGGAACAGAGGGGGCATTATTACTAATGGGGGCCAAAGGGGAAATTATTACTGAGCAGAATAATCAAAGAGACATTATTACTGTATAGGAAACAAATATTAGTAAAGGGCTACTATTATCTAGGGCACTAGAAGCATAGGGTTACTATTACCATTTGGGGAGCTATAATTTGGAAGTTCGTTTAGAGGTGGGCAAGGTCTTGTAAAAGTAAGGAGCCTAGGATGTCAGTTTGGCAAATTCTTTCAAGACGAGTTAGAGTTGTAAGAAGTGATCATCTCTGTCCGGCTAAATGGAAAAGTAAAGGGAAAGTAATTGACTTCAACCAAAGAAGACCAAATCACTTATAGTCACTGAGGGCGACATGTATGTATTTTGGTGCCCAGACGACAATTTTATCATGTGCATTATTTTTTTGCTCCACCATGACAAATCAGACTCTGGTAAACCACTTGTAACTTGATCTTTCTGTTTCCGCAGTAATGCGCCCACTTTTGCTGTCCTCCATCATAAATGTGTAGAATCATATGGTTGTATTGCGACATGTCCCCAGAACACCCACCGATTTCAGGTGCATTGCAAAGCTTGATAATGCGCCTAATTTTGGAGTGCACCTGATTATAAATCTAGAGAACAGGGTTGTGCCAGTTTTTGGGCTACAAGCACCCCAGAATACTGGCGCAGCCCCATTCATGCATTAATGTAAATGTTAATTTTGACTCTATGTTGGATCAGTACTGTATTCACTGTATGGTCTTTCATGGGATGACAACTTGATCTGCTATCTGAAAATTCTAAAGGTTACTATGTGGTGGTATTATTGGTTATACTGTTACTTGCAATATGGTAGTGTACACTTATCCCTCAGTGTAAAAATGAGTGCATGCCTGTCACTGACTGTGTGATAAGGTAGTTCAATGTTTCACTTTTATTTCCTTGCTTCCTTGCAATAAAATTGGTGTCTGGGCACCAGAAATCATACATGTCACTCCAAATGTTTTCTTTTGGAAAGGCTTGTCGGGGGGGCGGGGCCTTTCAGCTTTGGACTCTTTTTCTCTGGGGCCATCGTTGTGAGAATGCTTATTGGCTTAGCATTGTCTTACTGAAATATTTAGTGCCTTTCCTGAAAGAATTTTTTGGGGGTGGAAAAAATTTATAAAACCGTTATACGCCCAATTTTGATTGGGTTTTTCAAATTTGAAATTCCCCATGCTAGGCACTAAGCAAACCCATACATCAAAATTAAAATTTGTTTAAATCGCATTTGAAACAGGGGTTGGCCTTCCCGGGGTTTTATGCCCCCAAAATTGCATAGGTAGGGGGGTTGTTGCCGGGGCTTAGCTAAAAGGGGGTGCGATTTCCATTTCCCCGGGCCCCCGCAGTCGAGGGGCCCAAAACCCCTTTCGCCGCATGGGGGAATACCAGCGACGGCACGGGGGGCCCTTTCCTTTTTGCACGGGGCCCCGGAGTTTCAAGTTCGCCCGGTTGTTCAAATGGAGTAACAATTTTAGATAATCATGGGTTGTGGACCAACAGACCCCAAATGTTGGGCATGGAACCATTTTAACCCCTTAATGCCCAATAAATTGTCCATGGCCTAAGGAAAACAAGGGGAAAAGCCTTTTGGCACCGCGAGCGACCGCGGGCCGAGGGCTTCTAGGAAACCGGAAGCAACAATTGAGAAGTAAAAATTGATTGACCACAATTTTAGTGCTAATAATTAGAGTGGGCAAATTTTTCTCAAAAATTCGGTTCGCCCCTTTCGCCGAATTTTCCAAAAAAAAATTTTGTTTTGGGCTGAATTACTTCGGGACAATCGTTTTAAAAACTAGCTATTTCCAGGGCTCCCAAGACCTTTTGGTTTTGCTTTTGAACATTGTCCCAAAGCTAAAATGCAGGGGGAGCGGGGTTTGGGCCCTTCATAAAAACTTTTTTTAAGATGAAAAACGCACATGACTCCCGGGCCCCTATTAAAATTGCTTCACCCTTAAATTCCCTGGGCACTTACGGAGGCAAAACTGCCAAAAAAACTGAATGGGAACGCACCCCTGAAAAGGCCCCCTCAGCCCCAACTGGAAAAAAACCCGACTGGGGGCTAAGATACCTAGGGAATGATTCAAAGAACACAAATTTATTCCCGGGGCCGCCACAGATCGCGGGCCGGGAAAGGGGGATTTCCCCAAAAAAACCAGAGAAATTCACCCTGCAGGCCACACACCCGGGTGCCCATCTACTGGCCATGTGTTGCCACAAAACAAATCAAACACTTTCTCCCAAAGAAATCTGACAACCCCAGCCAAAAACCCGGTTTGGGTTTGACACACAAAACCCCCCTATTGGCATGGCCCTGACCCAGGTGAGGGGCTCTCACCTGCCCCTAAAACCCCACCTCGGCCTTTTCGTTTCCCCAACCGGGAAACAACCCAATGTGCTGGGGCCCTCTGCGCCACTAAAACAGTGAGGACCAACAAATTTGAGGGACAGGGGCCCACAAAGACGGGGGAAGACATCCACGCTTCTGCAAACGGCAAATGGGATGGGGAGAGGGCAATGGGGGTTGCAAGGTTAGGGTTGCGAGTTTTTCAGGCTTTGTAAAAGCGAAAACCTTTGAGGGGGAAAAGGGGCGGTGAAAAGGCAAACACTAATCGATGTACCTTTACATTTGGGACCCGGTAAAGCAAGAAAGGGCGGGGGACAAGGGTTTTTCTGGTGCCCAAATTGTAAAACCAAGGCAAAAGTCCCCCCCCAAATGAAATATTCAGCCCACCCAAACCCTCCGGGTTGCCTTTTTTTCCCTCCCTGGGAAAAGTGGCCCCAAAAACCCCGGGGGTCACCCCCCTCAACAAAACCCAAAATTGCCCCGGGCCCTTTAAAGAAATTCCCCTTTTCCTTTTCCCCCTTTTAATTTTAGGAAAGGGGAATAGAAAAGGGGAATTTGGAAAAACAAAAATTTCGGGGACCCCCCCGCCCCCCCCCCCCCCCCCCCCCCCCCCCCCCGGTAAAGATTAATTTTCGGGGCCGGAGTTTAAATTTGGGGGGCCCATCACAACGGGGTTTTTTGAAAGCCTTGGATCTAAAGCTGACCCAAAACCAAATTTGTAAAAAGGCTTAAATCTTTAAACCACGGGAAAGAGGGAGAGGGAAAGTTTGGGCCGTGCGGGCAGTGGCGCAAAAAAAGTCGGTAGTGGGGCCCGGGGAGTCAGCGGGGGCACCCATGCGGGGTTGGGGACCCAAAAAGGGCCCATAAAATTTGGCCCCACCCACTTTGCAGGCCCAAAAAAGTAGTCCCACAGGGGCTCACCGGTCGGGGCGGTAACGGGCCCACCCGGGGAGACTTTGGGTAAAACACCTACCGGGGGGGTGGCATTTTTTTTTGCTAAAAACCCCAAAGAGGGGGCGAACCACCCTATATTTTCCAATCTGCGGCCAGAAAAAAAAGCTGACCGGGGAACAAAACTTGGCACCAAAGGCCTCCCCCAACATCATGCAGTGTCACCAAAACGTTTTAGATTGGTGGGCCCCCAATCCTGCCCCAAACAGCAGCCAACCCAGGGGCACCCCCTCCCATTTCGGGGCAGTAAAAAGGCTTAAACCACCTCTGCCGAAGCCCAATTTCCCCTTTTTTTCCCATCATCACCTTTTCCCAGATACTCCTGCCCTCGGCACTAAATGGGGGCTAGCAGTTTTTTCCCCCGAGACTTTTTGGCCAAGAGACAAAAAAAAAGTGTCAACCCCTTCCCAAAGTGCAGAAGCTGACCTTTTGCTCCTGTCCAATTGGGTGGTACTGCATCCCCCTTTTTTCAAGTGGGACTCGCCCCAAATTCAAAGAACTACCGGGAAACTTGGAAATTCCCAAATTTCTCCCCCATTGAAAACCACACGGAATTGGTTTTTCCTCGGGACCACCGTAAGCGTGGCAGGGGCCACTCCAGGGAGCGGGGTCTAAGTAGGCCCCGGTTTTCCCAACCCGCCGCAAGGGAAAAAAAAAATTTTCGGGGCCGGGGATCCTACCAGGCGCAAACCCGACGCGCCCAATTTTCCCGGGGGGAGGCCAGGGGGCAGCCATTTAAACCAAATTCGTAAAAATGAAACCAAAGTCAAAGTTCGGGCCAACGGGGTTCATGGCGGGCGGGGGGTTTTTCGGGTCGGGGGTTAACGTAGAAAGAAAGGCCCGGAACACGGGCAGACAGGAACTGTTGAAAAAAGGGAAATTAAAGAACGGAATAAATATTTTAACGGGGGGAAATTTTTATGAACGGGGGAAATTGATGAACGGGAAAAAATATTTTAAAACGGGGGGAAATTTAAATTAAAAAGGGGGGAAATTGATGAACGGGAAAAAAATTTTAACGGGGGGGAAAATTTTATTGAAAAAGGGGGAAATTTGGGAACAAAGAAAGGCCTTTAAACATTTTGGGATGCCCAAAGGGCGACAGGAGTACACCCCTGTGTAATTTTAGGGGAAAGCTCAGCGGACCCCTCCCTTTTTGCCGGGCCCTTTCTTTCGACATGCGTTATTTTTCCGTCAGGACACGGGATAAATAACGTCTTTCCCCACTCCTTTTAAATTGTTTCAGGGACAGGGGTTAGTGGATCCACTGCACCACCGCAAGTTTTGGCAATACTAGGGCCGGGGGAAGGGGTTCTAAGAGGTCCCGGGGTTTTTAACCAACCCCCGGCAAAGGGGGTTTGATTTCTGCGGGGGGAGTCTACCTCCCTACCCCCTAACTTGACTTGCTTGCTTTTGGCATTAAAAGGTGTACGAGGTACAAAATTGAAAAGGCAAACCGAAGCCCGGAGACAATTGAAAGGGTTTAAAGGACACCGGCAAGGATGGGTTTTAATTACAAGGCAAAATTACGGTACACAAAATTTTACAGAGGGAGGCTGAAGGAAACTCTTTCCCAAATGGGCTCAAAAAAAATTATTATTAGTTTTAAATTTATTTTATAGTTTTTAAAAGGCTTTTTGGGAGGACCTTTTTCCATTACAAATCCCAGCAAAAAGGATTTCCACAGCTTTTCAAATCTGAAAACCTGATAATAGTTAAAGAAAAATTTTTTTCCTTTTAAATCCCCTTTGTTACTTTTTCATAACAAAGGGAACGTTTATCAATTTTGCTTTCAAAAACCCAATTTTTAAATTTCTGGGGATTTTTTTTGTTCCCCCGGGTAACGGGGGAGGCCTCCTAAGGATTTGTCTTTTAGTTTCTTAAGTTGGACATAGTTTAAAAATTCCCCAAACGAGAAGTTCAACAAACCATTTTTGCGCATTTGCTTTTGCTTTTTTTTGGTTCCCCCCCAAATTCCTTTTTTTGTATTTGAATTCAATCAAAAAAGGCACAAAATTTCCAAAAAAAACACCAAAAACAGTTATTTAAAGGCCCCTTAAATTCAAGTTCCATACGGTGCTTTAAAAAACCTTTTGTAACGCAGAAAAAGGTTTTCAAACCACCCTTTTAAACTTCCAGGTGTTTAAACCCGGTCACTGCTCCTCCCTCAACGGTATTTTAGGGAAAGGGCCTGACCCTTGCCAAAAAACCCCCCAAAGGGCCAAACCCTCCACACAATACGCAAAAACGGGAAATTTTCTGCCCCACCTCTTCGTTCCCAAGTAGCTGCGACTGTCCCAAATTTTTTGGCCCTTTGCTGTAAAGTCGCGGACCCCAAAAACATACAATTTTCTGGCGGGCGGGACCCGAATGGGACAAGGCGGGTTGGAGCCAAAATTGGGGCGCTGATCTTTTCCCGGGGGCCTTTCCCAACTAAATTTTGTATCTGAGAACCCCCCGCAGGGTTGCCCCAGATTTTCCATCTGGGTTTAATTGATCCCTCCCAAAACCCCAATCAAGGAACCCCCGGGGTTTTGCGGGAACAAAACGGGGGGGCCCGCTAAAATGACCCCCCGCATTTTCTGACCTCCCCGGGATTTCACCCCCTCGAATTTCCCATTACTGTGTTTTACCTTTTCCTGCCCCGGGAATGTTTGTGCCCTGCCACCCCCGCATTTGGGAAGACCTGCCACCTCGGTGCCCTTCATACGGTTTATTAAAAAAATGTAAAAACTCTTTTTTAATAAAGATATAGTATAGGGATTAAATAAAAAACCCCTTTTAAACTCCAAATCCCCCCACAAACAAGTTTTGGGAAAACCTTTTGGGATAAAAATTTGCCTCCACAAAGGGCCCCGGAAAAAATTTTTAACTTGAAGGGCCCTTTTTAAAAACACGTTTTTTTTACTGAATAAAAAACACAAAAAATTTTAATTAACCTTGGGATTGAATTATCAAATGAAAATTTCTTTTTTGGCCCTTTTAAAAAAACCTTTCTTTTAAAACAACTACAAAACAAAAACCCCAAAATTTTAACCCCCGGGATCAAAAAGCGCAAAAGAAATGAGCTGCCAAAAATTCCCAAAAGCTTTTTGTAGCGTTTAAAAAAACGTGTTTTTAAATGACCACACCCCGAAAAACCCCTTAATTAAACCTTGGATCTAAATTCGCAAAAGAAATGAGCTCCCCAAAAATACCAAAAAAAAATTTTTAAGGGGGTTTTTTTAAAAAACCACGTGAAATTTTCCCTGGCCCCAACAGCAAAAAACACAAAATTAACCATTCGATATGAATTATGCTACAGGCAATATTTCTTCCTTTGGTTTTTTTAAAAAAAAAATTTTCTTTTACGACTCCCAAAAAGCCCCCAAAAGGATTTAAAGTATCCCTTGGATAAAAATTGCGCACAAAAAATAACAGCCAAAAATTAACTGGTATTTTGGATTGAAAAACCCCTTTTTTCTTTAACTGAAACAAAAAGCAACAACACTTAGATAACCTTTTGGATATTTTTTTGCCTGTGAGCAGAAGCATTAAAATGTTTGCAGCTAAATTGGGGCGACACTGACTTACAATCCCCCAAAAAAAAAATCAAAATTAAACGTAAGAGAAGCAGTCTCTGAAAAAGCGTGAAACCCCCCCCCCCCAAAAAAAAAAAATCGCTTATAAAATTCTTTCTTTTAAAAGGGGGCTCAAATTTTGGGAGCGGCAGCAGTAAACACGGAAAACAGAGAAGGAATGTAAAGCCAGGTTACGCCGGGACTTATATAGTGCATGATTCACAATCCCGTGGGGTTCTGTTGGCTTCTCTCTGAATTATTTAGGTATTTTTTTCCAAGTTTTTTGCCCCATGTAACGCCATGTGCTTGCACCATTTTATCAATTAAAAAAACACCTTCGTTCCCACAATACATCAAACTTCGACTCGTTCAGAATAAAAGTTTTCCAAAAATTTTCTAAACAACCACTTGTTAAAATCAATTTGCCCTTATCTACTTATAATAGTAGATCATTGAGTCAAGTCCCCTATGGAGACAAGTAAAAAGAAATAGAAATAGTAAAAAGCACAAAAATAAATGAATAAAATAAAACATGTACATCACTCTTTTCCTATTACAAATACCAATCGCCTCAAAAAAGATCCAAAATAAAAAATACACTGCCTGGTATTATGGGGCATAGCAACGAGTAAAAATTTTTTTGTTTGTTATTTAACCCGATGAGAAAAAACTGTAAATAAAAGATTAATAAAAACAATGATAGAATTGCAATTTTTGTTCATTGCACTGCACACTAAATGGAATAAAATGTGATTAAAAAGTCATATAAATGCTAAAGAAGAAACATTTAAAACATCAGTTTGTCCCCCAAAAAAACCTTTATCCAGCCCCGTACATAGAAAAAAAAAGTTATGAGAAAATAGTGATTCATAAATATTACTTTAAACAATATATATATTTTTTAAGGTGCTACAACTTAAAAAACAATATAAATTGGGCATCACTGGAATCATATAGAACCATGGAGTAAAACTAACATGTCATGGATACTGCATGATAACCACTGTAAAAAAACGGAAGTAATTCACTTCAGCACGTGCGCCCCAACTAGGAACTAGACTGGCGAAACGAGTGCAAACGGCCTCGCCCCGGTCCCCGCCGCGAAAATTTAGCAAACCAGTGCACACTCGCCCCATAGACAAGGGCGCACTCGGGCGCCCCAACTATACAGATAAACGTTGGACAAAATTGCTAGGGTGCCCCCAAGAAAAGGAGGCTTATCTCAAGACTCAATATCGAGTACAAAGGTTATGTTAAATAATCCATGGATTATAAACTACCAATAATTAAGGCTAAGTAAAATAAAGTGATGGGCAGTAAAACAAAAAAAATATAGAAATTTATATACTCTGACAGTATTGATAATAAGGAGACTATACCCAACACATGGTATGATATTCTCAACTGATTACCCTATCAACAGAATCCAAAGAAAAGGACCAAAAAAACAAAACAAAAAAACTGACATTATGCACAATATTATAAAAAAAATGATAACAAATATTATAAAAAACAGCCAAATTGCAGGTTTTCATTAAGACCATCAGGGGTCGTAGTATGTAATCTGAAAATCCACCTTCTTTCTTTTTTAAAACAGTCTTGTATCCCAATCACCCCCTCAAGGTGATTTCCTCACGACCTCAAATGATCGAAAATTTCAGGTGTTGTTTGGATCAATTATTTTTTGACATTTACATACTTGGCGAGCTATTTTGGGGATCTTCTTATGCTAATGTCCCCTAGATGCCTCCAACTCTCTTCTAAATTGTCTCTTAGTCTTTCCAACATATCCTAACGGCAAGTACAACTGCATAAATAAATGACTCCTACACTCTTACAGTTGGAAAAATCTCTCTTCACAAATGTACGATCTGATTTAAAATTAGCAAAAGTCTTTGACTGCTCAATAAATGGACATGCCCCACAGTTGTCCCCACACCGAAAGGTACCTAGTGGTTGTCGATCCAACCAGTTCCCTGTTTTTTTAGGTGGACTATATAAACTATGCACCAGTCTATCCCTCAATGATCTTCCTTTCCTGAATGTAATCTGAGGAAAATCAGGGAGGACATCTTTTAAATCCTGATCTGACCTCAAGATGCCCCAGTATCTAGAAATACAGTCTCTCGCTAATTCGTTGCCCTGATCTCTCATCACAGATGTATAATTATTATCCCCTGATGAACCATATCTTGGGGAAAAGCATCGGGACTTATGTCTGTGTTCTTTATGTATGTTACTGTATAATTTAGCTAGTTAGGGTGAGTCGCCGAGAGGTGGGTCGCGCCTTTTCGGGGCGAGTGCTCTATCTGATGGACTAGTATAGTGATAAGCGATAGTGCTTTTTCTATGATATGGTATATACTGGTCCAATGGGGCAACGGAGTTTACTGTGACAAGGTCTTCAGAACCGTGAGTTTTTGACCACATTTTCCTCCCTCTTATAGGGGCCCTTCTCCCTGCTAATAGGTATTTGGTACAATGTCTTTTTTGCTGTGATTAGCTAGACATTGTCCACTTGCTTTTGTATTTAGGTACTGATATACACCGGGTAACTTTATACATATACAGTTGCATATTTGTATAGTGGCTATATGTGTGAGGCCATTTTTATATATAAAGGATAATTATTTTAATGCATATCTATTAAAGATTGTTGTTTTAGGAATTTTTCTTTTGATCTGTGATAATGTTGATAACGGCATAATTGAGGTCCACATACCCTCAGAACGTACTTCAAAAATAAGAAATCCAATTACCGTATCAAAAATAGGACAATGCCTCTCAGATCATTTGTATATCAAATGTATATCTTCTTCCTATATTTTTTTTATTGGAGCCTCTGAAACGTAGCAGATGTGTATTATGATATTGCGGTTAAAAATGTAAATATTGATAAAAAAAATACAGTAAAGAAAATACATTTAAGCAAGCTGAAAGGCATTGTCCTATTTTTGATATGGCAATTGGTTGTTTATTTTTGAAGGACCCTATATAAAAACCTACTTATTGGGGGGCTTATGTACCTACCTACTGGGGGAGCCCTATATACCTACCTACTAGGGTAGCCCTATATAACAACCTACTGGAGGATCCAATGTACCTGTCTATTTAGCGGCACAATATACCTACCGACCTCCCGAGTCGACACTACATACTATCTCTCTTCTGGGGGATCTATATGGGTATCTAATTAGAAACTATATACCTCCGCATCTATTGTGGGAACCTTTATACTTATCAACTTACTGAGGGTGCCTATATACCTACATATCTACTGAGGGAGCTTATATATCTACTGAGGGGCTACCTAATGGGGGACTATATATCACATCACCTACTGAGTGGATCTGTAAGTTTACTTCGGGGCCTACGTACCTATATTCTGAGGGTATATAAATACCTACCTTCTGCAGAAGGCTTATATAATTACTTACCTACTGAGAGACATATATAGCTACCCAATGGGGTCTACCTATCTATCTGCCTATGTAATGGGAGCTTACATACCAATATACCTAATGTGGGGCTTACCAACCTTATGGGGGCTTACATACCTATGTTCCAAATGGGGATTTTACCTACTTAATAGGAAGAGTCTGCCTACTAACCTGACTAATTTTGAGGGTCTAACCTACCTAAAAGGAGTATCTGCCTGCCTAATTTGGGGGTCTACCTACTACATGGGGTGTGTACCTACCTACTGGTGGAACAAATGGGGACCCAATAATCGACTTGGGACACCTTCAATGGTTAGGGTACACTTACTGTGTGGGGAACCAAGGGGGACATTCTTAACATTATGAGCGCTATGGAAGGAGAGTTTGTACAGAGGTGGAAATTGGTAGGTAAGTACTGGAAAAGTGAGGTGTCTAACATGTTTGTGTGGTAAATTCCGCAGAGATGAGTCGTGGACTAGATAATATTATTACCACCATATAGTGAACTTTGAGTTCCAGCCTCAAATTTTTATCACAGATCCTCAAGAACACATATGCTGGATAGCAAAGTGTGAGCAAACACAAAAAGCAGCATTTTGGTTTTGACCGGATATTGAAGAAAGTGAACGGCTCATAAGAGAAGATGTCACCTGTGAGTCCCTGGATGTAAGTGCACTGTAATTACTTCTATGTCTGCAGAGCCTGTGTACAACTGGTAGCTACCACTATATTGGCACTATATGGTGGTAATAATGTTCTCAGTGTAATGGTTTATATTCAATGTCAGTATGATGGTTTTATTCAGTCACTTTATGTTATTGATATGTGGTGATGATGTGGTGGTATTATTTGGTCCTTTTATATTTTTGTTATTGGCATTGTTGATCTTATGGTATGGTATTACTCACTATATGGTAGTTATATGTGGCAGTAATATTTGGTCTTTTTATAGTGTTGTTATTGTTAATATTGATCTTGGTATACTGGTTTTGTCAGTAACATTATGATGGTATTAGTCACTATATGGTAGGAATATGTGGTGGTATTATTTGGTCTTTGTATTTTGCTGTTATTGATTTTATTGGTCTTTGTATATATGTTTGGTTAATAACATTATGGTGGCATTAATCACTATGTAGTGGTGAAATGCGGTGATAATGTGGTGGTAGTTTTTTGCCCATGTATACATACTGACCAGCAGAATACATATGTCAATTAAACTGTTCAATGTAAACTCCAGCAAAAAACTAAATCCAAAAAAGCATAGGCACAATTGAATTTTTTTCCTGTTCACCCAACAAAGAACTTTTTTTTTTGGATGACATGGAGCAAGAAGGGGCTGACGCTTTGGCTGTATAACTTTTTTTCGTTACCTGGCCCCATTTCAAATGAATTTTCTTCTATTGGACAATCCCTTTAAGTAGAAATAGTTTTCTGCGGCACCACCGACATCTGTCATACCAAGTAAGGGACCTGTTGTTAAAAAGTAGTAGTTCATAGCCATTGTCCAGAGATAGCTGGACCCAGGCTAAAGATTTGTACCAGGGTCCCTGAGCCTTAAGCTTCACCCCTGCTCTTACTATCTTTGCTTTAGAGGGACTGTGCCTCACTAACATGCTCTTTTTATCTACAGTCATATGACTCAGTTGAAAGTTCAGTCTCCAGCTGCTTTTATTTATAGCACTTCATTTTCTAACCTTTTGTTAACCCTATGCCAACATTTTTGAGGTGTGTTGCTGTCATAAATCACTAAATGAGTTTATTTTTTCAAATGTAATGGAAAAATGTTTATCTTTCAACTTTTGATATATGATCTATTATATTTTGAATAAAATAGTATGATTGATTTTCAATTCATTGTATTCTTGTTATTTTTTTACATTTTATATAGCATCTTTATTGTTTTGTAATTATGTTTGTATATCTAGTTTAAATTTGTGCCTAACTCTCATGATTAGTATTTGATAAGGATTTTGTTGTACTTTTTGCGCCTTATCAAATCTGCTAACAATACATATCCTGGGCACAAATCTATGTAGATTCTTTCTTCTGCTAAAAAATCTAGTAGAAGAAAATAAGTAGTCGACTATTACTTCTAATGTATACTGCACAGAAAAACACGCATATTAGCCATACATGCATTAGTCCCATTGAATGGAGCTACAACTTGGATATGCTTCAAATCAAACTGGACATTGGCGGGACAATTTGAGTGCCAGCCTCAAATTTTTGTCACAGATCCTCAAGAACACATATATTGGATAGCAAAGTGTGAGCAAACACAAAAAGCAACATTATGCTGCATGCAGTGCCTTGCGAAAGTATTTGGCCCCCTTGAACATTTCAACCTTTTGCCACATTTCAGACTTCAAACATAAAGATATAAAATTGTAATTTTTTTCTGAAGAATCAACAACAAGTGGGACACAATTGTGAAGTGGAACGAAATTTATTGGATATTTTAAACTGGCAAAAAGTTAAAAAGTTCAAGGGGGCCAAATTCTTTCGCAAGGCACTGTATATACGATATGCCACTATATTGTACATAGATCATACTGCTATAAGAAACACAAAAACAGTACAGTAGGTTGTTTACACAGTCATACACACATTTCATGTACAGTTTACACCTACATGATACACATTAAGCACACATAAATGATTATAACATGCATATACATTAAACATAGCAAACTACACATAGATACACAATACAGAAAAAAATCTGGGTGAAAATTGAAATGCATTGCGGATTTTAAGACCATAGCATGTCAATTCTTTTTACAGATTTTCACACCAAGAAAGGACAAGCACTTCAGTTTATGTGTTGTGTATTGCTTCAAATGATGGGTGAAAGTACATGCCATGTGCCCAATGGTGCATTTTCACACAGAAAGTACTTTAAGTGCAATTTTTGATGTATATTTTGGTTCATAAAATTTGTATAACACAGAATATATGAGTCAAAAATACTGTGAGAATCTAGCCTCAGCGTGTGGCGCTGCCATAACTGCTAGGCAGCATGCCAGCTGTCTCAGGATTATGTTCAACTCAGAACTCTCCTTTATTCCCTATATTCAATCACTTGCACGCTTATGTCGGCTGGACTACAAAAATATCTCCAGAATTACTGCCCTGATTTATCCTCACCTTGATTACCACAACTCAATACTTATTGGCCGTCACCTAAACAAACTTACTTTGAAAAGTAACAACTCAGCTTATTTTTATGTCCAACTGTTAAAGCAATGTCTCTACTCTGTGCCAGTCATTGCAATGGGTGTCCATTTCCTCTAGAATACAATTCAAAATTATAACTATTGTCCACACAGCACTCTACAAAAAAACATATTTTAGCTTTGATTGTATGTCTTTCTCTCACCCTTAGATGCAATCTCTGCACATAAATGATAATAATTCAGATATGGAAGTTTTTTAGGAAAAGTGCAAAAGCAGAACAAAATAGATGGCCAATGGTAACTACTTTATGTTTGGCATAATGTACATTTTGTCTAACAGGAACGTCTGAACACATAAGCATCTGATCCCCTTCTTCACAGGGAGTCTCTGTAATGCCATTACTGAAATCCAGGTTCCCTAG
Organism: Phyllomedusa bahiana; assembly: GCA_025379985.1. Lineage (NCBI taxonomy): Eukaryota > Metazoa > Chordata > Amphibia > Anura > Hylidae > Phyllomedusa > Phyllomedusa bahiana. Next base: position 18,762 of record JAODAL010038922.1, on the reverse strand, counting down.
AAACCGTCTCCCCCCCCCCCAAAAAAAAAAAGCAGCACTTCTGTATTCAAGAACACAAGGTAACAGTTATTGCTGCAATTTCCACCAAAATACTAGCATATGTGCTTTACGCCACATTTTTAATGTGTTTTAGACAGTTTTTAGACAAATAAAAGCACATGGCTTCTCTGAAAAAGGATGTGGCTTAGTGTACAACATCATGCAACAAAAGAGTGTGCCAACTTTTTGCCGCAATTAGTTGCACACAGTAAGCTAACTAATAGAAGGTCTTAGCTTAGTCTAAACATGCAGCAGATTTATCAATACTTTGATAAATGTCGCACATTTTAAGACTGTCTAGGCTAAGTTTAAACAGTCTAAGTATTAACAAAAACGACATCCACTGCAATCAATACATCAATAGTCATAAAAAAATGATGTGGGGTTCCCCTCATTTTTCTTAACCAGCCAAGATCAAACCAGCAGCTGGAGGCTAATGCTGTAAGGATGGGAAGGTTCATGAACATTGGTCCCTTCACAGAGTAAAAATACTAGGCTGCAGCTGCCCCAGAAGTGGGTCATCCCATTAGAGGGTCCAATTCAGATGGTAACCCATTTTTTCATAGCACCCCTGGTGCATTGGGTACTAGGGTAATAGTGACATGGAGTTAGCATCAACCTTGGGATGAAAAAAAACATCACTGGCTGACACCTAAATTACTAACACTGGAATAAAACGGTAAAAATTACACAATAAACCTCAAAAATATATTTATGACTGACACTGTAGTGGAAGTATCACATATAGACCAAGTTGGGCTCCTTCCTATGCACCAACAAATAACTGTATACTGCAAAGGAATATATGGGCCTTGCTTACGTTTGTTATAAAAATACACAATGACACAAGACAAAAGCATTTTATTTAACTAAACACTCCCCAAAACCAGCCCTTGTTGACAATTTTTTAACAAAATGGATCCAATACTGCTCCAGTGTAGTCCAATGAGTCTGACATGGTTCAAAGGAGAAACCTGCATAAAAAGAAAAACACTACAAAAAACATGACAGCACGAAACATAATCCCCTGAAGATCATGCCTTCAGCTGATCTTCTAGGGTTGCAGGGTACAGAGTTCAAGCTGCACAATATGATTCTGGAGGGTACAGTCCACAGCTTCAGCACAATCTACAGCGGGGTGGTACTCTGCCCTCCATCAAGGAGACTGTGCCTTTCAAGCTGTGCTCGGTCCCCCCCCTCTTCTGCCCCTTACCCACCATTGTGTTATGTGTCCCAGGACCTCTAAAGAAGCATTTATGCTATCTACAATACATGAAAAAAACTTCTTTGTTCACATATTTTGATCAAAAATGTTTAAGCCACCCCCGACCATCAACGGGATCTCAAAGAGGGTGGTCCTACTCTATTTTTCATTTGGGTCAACAGACCTCCATAATCCAGAGAGAAAAAAAAAACACCAGCTTTATAAGCATACTGCACTGATCTAGCAACCTGTGGAGGTGGGCGGGGTGCAAGAAACCAAAATGAAGGCATCCACTCCTCCCTATATGAGTTAAAAGCAATATATGCCAAATGCAACGTATAGTTCTGCCCACAAAACATTGATAGTCGGGGGTGGCTTAAACATTTTTGATCAAAACATGTGAACTAAGAATCTCAAAGTTTTTTTCATGTATTGTAGATAGCATAAATGCTTCTTTAGAGGTTTCCATGTCTTGTTTGATAGCCCTTTTAGCTGTTGGTGTGCCACTGATATTGGAATGTGTGTATATTTACCACAACCATGCCAGTGACACCCGGGTTCACATTTTGTGTTTTTCAGAAATGTTTTTTTGTGCAGAACTATACGTTGAATTTGGCATATATTGCTTTTAACTCATATAGGTAGGGGTGGATGCCTCCATTTTGTTTTTTTGCACCCCGCACACCTGCACAGATTGCTAGATCAGTGCAGTATGCTTATAAAGCTGGTGTTTTTTTTTCTCTCTGGATTATGGAGGTCTGCTGACCCAAATGAGAAGTCTGAATTTGGCTCTATTGAGAGGTAAAAATAGAGTAGGACCACCCGCCTTGAGATCCCGTTGATAGTCGGGGGTGGCTTAAACATTTTTGATCAAAACGTGTGAACTAAGAATCTCAAAGATTTTTTCACGTATTGTAGATAGCATAAATGCTTCTTTAGAGGTTTCCATGTCTTGTTTGATAGCCCATGTGTCCCAGGACCGACACAAAATATAACTCCCACCTATCACCCCATAAACTTCCAACCACCTCATGCAATCACCCTATAGCCCTCTCCCCTAAATCTATCACCCACTAAAGCCCCCACCATCTATCACCCCTTAGCCCACCTACCTCCACACATCACCCCATTTGGAGTTTCTAAAGAGGTGGGCACAAGTAGTGAGATGCTTGAAAAGTTAGAATTCTAAGATATTTGAGTAAATTCTGCAGGGACGAGTTGTGGCTGGGAGAAGTCATCATGGCGGTCTGGACCAGATGGAGAATAAAAGGGAAAGTGAACCACTCCCATCAGAGAAGGCGTCACTGAATGTAACTGCACTGTAATTATTTATATATCTGCAGAGAGACTGTACACAACTGGTATTTACCACTATATGGTCACTGTATGGTGGTAATATTGGTAGAAGTGTAATGGCTTAGATTCAGGAACAGTTTGGTGGCATTTCACAACTCTCTTGGATTTTGAATAAGCTATCGACAGTCCAGGAAAGCTGGGTGACACCCTTTCAATAGTTGGCAAGTATGTTTTAGTTCCCAGTCACAGTGCAGAACAGATTGTCAATGTGACTGTAAAATCTTTGTGATGGCTTTTTGTGCAGGAGCATGGATGACCATCAGATTCCCCATGTAAATTAATAGGCTAAAATTACAGGGAACAGTCTTTAGCTAAATTAATTTATGTAATGGCTGGGTTGAAGTCTGGATCCTCTGGACCACCGCAAGAGATGGTGTAAGCCACATCAGGGAGCGGAGTCTAAGTAGGTCCCAGTTTTCATCAGAGCCCGCCACAAGGCAGGTTGGGCTTGCTGCAGCTGGAGGCTACCAGGCCGCTACCCCCGATGCAACTTGCTTGCGGTGGTAGCCAAGGTGCAGTGTGGTACAGAATCAACAGGCAATCTCGTTGTCGGGGACAGGCAAAGAGGTCAGGGCAGGCAGCAGGCAAAACGAGGCCAGAGAATGGAGGCAAAGGGTCCGGTACATGGTAGGGACAGAACACAATGAAAAACACTTTTTAAATCAGCATCTGCACATAGGCAAGGCAGGAAAGGAGTGGCCAGAATATGTAGGGTCAGTAACCAGCAATTAACCAATTACCGGGACGCTGGTCCTTTAAATCTCACTGAGCTGGCGCGTGCATGCCTTACTGATCGCGGAAGCATGCTCTGGCCAGCAGAGATGTGCAAGGAAGCAGGAACATGGAGTGGGGAGTATGGGACCAGAGGATATGTGTGCCCGGCATGCGGGTCGCGGTGTCACTTGTTTCCGGAATAGAAGAGGGGACACGAGTGAGCCCACAGCCTGACGCCCGTGCTGCAGCACCACTTGTCTTGTAACAGTACCTCCCTCATTGGGCTTCCCCCTCTTTCTTGACCTAAGAAATCCAGAAAATTTGCCTCTGGTTCCCATGACTTCTCCTCTGGCCCGCACTCCTTCCACTCGAACAGAAGGTGCCATGTCCTCCTAATGGTCTTCATGGCCAGACTCCTTTACTTGATAGACATCTGTAGAATTAACTTAAGCAGCTGAAGAAAATTCCTTTTGAGAGAAGCGGTTGAAGACAAGTCATAGGCCCCCCGCAAGTTGAGTCTCGTGAAGACTCTGGCTCCATGCAGACGGTTAAAGAGCTCTGATATAAGTGGCAGTAGATATGGGTTCTTAATGCTAATCTTGAGACCCCGCTAGTTAACGCAGGGGTGAAGAGAACCATCCTTTTTTCACAAAGAAGAATTCAACAATGGTTGGAGAGAAAGACTTGCAGATGACTGCTTTCTAGAGGTTTTCCTTTATATACGTGACCTGTGTTTCAGGATGAACAACAGATAGATCCTGCCCCGAGGAGGAAAAGTCTCAGGCATGATGCAGTAGAAGGGTCTCTGCCTGTTCCTCACAGAAGACATCAGAGAAGTTCTGGAAAGGGGAGGGCAGACCTGGTAGGCAAGTGGAAGACATCTGAAGGATGTGGAGAAGTGGTAAATATAGGATGTTGTGCCACCAGACAGTGAGAGTTGCAGTCTTGTCCCCAACATGTTACTTCGCCCGTTTGCCAATTGAGCACTGGAGCCTGACGCTGTAACCAGAAAAGTCCCAGAAAAACTGCAGAGAAGGAACATGGTAACATGTAGAACACAACTTTCTCTTTGTGCAACGCCCCCTCTTGGAGGGAACTAAATGGAATCACTCAGGTGTTGAACATTAATGGAAATGATGACCAGTAGCTTGACAAGACAAACCACTGGAAGACAGTAGACGTCAATGAAGTTCTCGGCTAATGCAGTATCTCCTTGTGCAATGCCCGCTCTTGGAGGGAACTAAATGGAGTCACTCAGGTGTTCAACATTAATGGAAACGATGAACAGTAGCGTAACAAGACAAACCACTGGGAAGCCAGAGATGTGTCAATGAAGTTCCTGGCTAATGCAGTATCAACGAAGACAGAGGCTTAGAACTTGACAATAGATGAGGTGCTGAGTTGGACCAGCATGGTCAAATGGGGAGAGGTTGTGTTCACACCTAGAGATGCCTCTTCCACAAAGCCTAGGTGTTGGAGTTTCCCGGACACAAAGGACAGTCCAAATGGAAGATTTTGCTGATGGGACCGTTCTTGCTGTGTCAGGTGGGCTCTCCCACTTGCATCTGTTCTTCTGAAGAAGCCATTGGTGGAGAAAGTGGAGGCCATTGAAATGCCATAGCAAGATGGAGAAGGCGGCATGGCTGCACTGATGCTCATTCTGCGTGTTCTTGGCGGAGCTAATTATCTCTTCACTCAGAGATGACAGGAGGTCTTAACTGTCTATATATAGCTGTCTGTATTTTTAGTATACAATCATGCCACGGTCTATTTTAGTATCTCCAAACCTCCGTCAGTCCTTATAGAAATGTAAATAGACCGGAATATGTGAAATACATTTATTAGTTGACTCAAACTAGAAAGTCTTGATATCAACAGTAATAATGACAGAAAAAACTTTAGAAAAGATGGCAAAGTATACTTAGTTTAGAATGAGTCAGTCCATGACCTCCTTGCAATATGCATGCATCCGATGGGGATAACTGGGAGACGCCGACACCAGGTACGAGACACAGCTGCGACGTTTCAAAGGTGTTTTTCCTTCTTTGTCAAGCATGCGTATTAGATTGCATGGGAGGTACTTATACCTATCCATAATAAAAAACATTAAAGTGACACACTACATGTGAAAAAAAACATACAATCTAAAACCAAAAACTACACTGAAACACATTTAACTACAAAAATGCTTTGAAAACTTAAATTTTTCATTAAGACCACTAGGAGTAAGTGCATCCCATTCTCGTATCCAATATGCTTCACGTTGAAGCAGTCTCCTTTTAACCCTGTCTAGCAATCTTCATCATATGCTCAAGAACGCACCATCGAAGGTCAGATACAGTAGGGCCTGCTTCTATAAAATGACGGGCAATGGTTGTTTCTCCAAATTTTCTTTTAACATCTAACTCCGCTCTAGGTTTTTGTTTAAATGAACGTATGGTAGATCAAATGTTCATTTTTTCCTGTTTTCTTATTTCCCTACTAGTGGGCCAAATTTGTAAATTTTTTGCCACATGGGCATTTAAAAAGGGTTTAAACTCCCTGAGAGGTGTTACATGTATAGAAACCTTTTTTGGGAAAATATCAAATCCTTTAGTTAGGATGTTTGATAGTAGAGCCTTTGATGATAGAACGTACAGTTCAGACATTTAAAGCATCCAAACGTCCCTGTTCTTGTATTTACTCAATTTTATTTGTCTTGTAGTGCGTTTTTTTCAAGTCAAAACGATACAACAATATCACCGAGGGTTTTTTACCTCGTTTAAAAACACAGTGGGGAAATTTTTAAATATAGAACCAATACTGGATCACTTCTAAGTATTTGCCAATGTTTAAAAAGATAGTTTTTTTAATTTAAAATTTTGGGCATGAGCATCATATATGGATGTAAAACATTATTTTATCTTCATTATCTTTCTTTTTAATTTTTAGAAGATCCTCACGTTTTAATATTTGTACTTCATCTGCTACTTTTTTTGTTACATTTTATCATATCCTCGTTTTTCAAAACTTAATCGATCATATCACTACTTTTTCGTATATTGTTTGTCATTCGAGCAAATTCTTTTAGCCCTAATTAGTTGCCCTTTGGGAATTCCTTTGAAAACTTGGGGATGATGAAATGATTTACGATGTAATACGTTATTCCGATCAACACTTTTCGTATACAGTGTAGTCTCCAATTTTTTTATCATTTCTTATCACCTGTACATCAAGATATTCAACAACATTAGGATATTTCATAAGAGTGAATTTAATCAGTTGGTGTAAACCATTAATATATTCCAAAAAGGAATCCAATTCAGTTTCTGATCCCCTCCATAACAGGAAGACATCGTCGACAAAGCGACGCCATAATATGATATTAGATTATAAATTTGGATGAAAAATAACTTTTTCTTCTAGCATAACCCAACAAACAAATTAGCAAGACTTGGAGTCACGGGAGACCCCATCGAGGTCCCTGTAGCTGCAGATAGAGTTGGTCACCAAACCTGAAAAAATTCTTAGTCAATACACATCCGTAATGACATCAAAAATTAATCGATCTATTATTAAGTGCTGAATTTTCACATGTACCTCTCTGACTACTTCCCGACCTTCTTTATAGGGAAATGTTAGTATTCAGTGATTGGATATCTAAAGTTACATAGTAAATCAACCTCAGTACAGTCAAATATTTTCTATAGATCTTAAAAAATGACTGTATCTGTGAGGCTTTTGTACTTTGCTTTTTACTACGGGCTGTAAAAAACCATCCAATATTATTTTGCTATGGGCTCCAAAAGAGAGTTAACCCCTGAGACAAATGGGTCCCCAGGGGGTGTTGGATGGATTTGTGAAGTTTCGGGACTATATAGAAGTTGGGGACAGTGGTTGTTCATTATTAAGAGATTTCCTGATGCTATCAGTTTTACATTCTCAATAAACCGCTTCATTTAGTATATTATTAATGATATTCTGAATTCATTGTAGGGTCCTTATTAAGTTTCATTATATACTTGTGTTTCATTAAGTGTCTAGTAGCTTCATCTACATATTGCTGTCTATTTTTGAACACAGAGGCACCCCCCTTATCTGCTTTTTTTTTTGATTACTGAATTTTTAGTTTTAAGTTCATTTATAGCTTTGTTTTCCTCTTTACTCAAATTTGGTGGACCTTTTTAACATATTCCCAACCTCGAGTTACCTCTTCAAGTCAAGTTGTTGAAACACTGTTAAAGATGGACATTCTATCTCGGGTCAAAAGTACTATGTTTATATGTTTTTTTTGGAGCCCTAAACATCAATCATTTTTCATTAACTTTTTTGATGAAAAAAAAATTTTTACTCGTATATTGCGACACGCTTATACAAATCAATTTTTAAAATCAAAGAGTTCTTTAGAATATTTGGGCACAAAATTCAGTCCCTTATTCAAAACAGCTGTTTGCGCCTCTGTCAGCTGTTTCGAGGGGAAGTTTAGAACAAGATTTTCTAAGTCTTGTTCTTTTTGGATCTTCCTACAAATGGGCGGTTCTTTAATTTCTTGGTCTACATCTCCCGATGTGCGCCACGATCTCCTAATAAGGTTAGATCTTCCAAAAAAGGGTTTTTTTCTATCCTTAGGCCTCAGTTTCAAATTTTCTCAGTTCCCGTTCACACTTGATTCGCTGGAGGACGCGTCTGATGATTTATCACTTCTTTCTTATTATACCGATTCACTCTCCTGAAAACGGCTCCTCTCTTCAGCCATGTATAGACTCTGTTATTCAGGTAGTCTTTACAATGCGTTCAAAACTTCTTGATTTTATTTTGAAGTAAAGTAAACGCGTCTTTCTTAATGCTTGCTCTGTGTCTTGTAATGTTTTATCGAACTGTTCGACGTGACCGTTTTTTTGCACAAGTTCTTCAGTATTTCTTATATCACTCGCCAAGTTTTCCAGAGTCTCTTGTATATATTGAACCGTCAAGAACATTAAGTCCAGAGAATACTGGTTACTTATAGCAAACCATTTTTCTTTATAGGCTTGATTATCAGGGAGCAAGTTGGTTGTAACGGACCCCGTAGTCCTCTCGGTATCCGTGTATTTTCAGATTTCTCTGTAAGTGTTGATGCATGCATACGGAGGTTTATTTCTTTACGTTTCAAACTTTCATATTTCTTAATGTGGTCTATTTTGGTATCTCGTTTCATTTTAAACCCATTAAGTCCAGCAGTTACTGCCTGTTTTTAAAATATTTGCTCGTTGTGTTTTCAGTGAAGGGGGAATGGGCTCTGCTCTGGTGTTTGTAATCCCGGCAATCTCCTCAAAAGACATACTAGTCTTGTTTATAAAAAAGACAATGGAGAAAAAGCAAACTTTCTATATATAGCTGTCTGTATTTTTAGTATACATCATGCCACGGTCTATTTTATGGAAGTATCTCCAAACCTCCGTCAGTCCTTATAGAAATGTAAATAAGCCGGAATAGGGGAAATACATTTATTAGTTGACTCAAACTAGAAAGTCTGGATATCAACAGGAATAATGACATAAAAAACTTTAGAAAAGATGGCAAAATATACTTAGTTTAGAATGAGTCAGTCCATGACCTCCTTGCAATATGCATGCATCCGATGGGGATAGCTGGGAGACGCCGACACCAGGTACGAGACATAGCTGCGACGTTTCGAAGGTGTTTTGTCTTCTTTGTCAAGCATGCGTATTCGATTGCATGGGAGGTACTTATACCTATCCATAATAAAAAACATTAAAGTGACACACTACATGTGAAACAAAACATACAATCTAAAACCAACACTACACTGAAACACATTAACTACAAAAATGCTTTGAAACTTAAATTTTCATTAAGACCACTAGGAGTAAGTGCATGCATTCTCCGCATCCAATATGCTTCACGTTAAAGCAGTCTCTTTTTAACCCTTGTATAAGCTGTGTCGCAATATACGAGTAAAAATGTTTTTTCATCAAAAAAAGTTAATGAAAAAATGATGATGTTATGGCTCCAAAAAAAAACATATAAACATAGTAAATTTTGAACCCAGAGATTTGAATGTCCATCTTTAACAGTGTTTCAACAACTTGTACTTGAAGAGGTAACTCGAGGTTGGGAATATGTTAAAAAAGGTTCCACCAAATTTGAGTAAAGAGGAAAACAAAGCTATAAATGAACTTAAAACTGAAAATTCAGTAATCATAAAAAAAGCAGATAAGGGGGGTGCCTCTGTAGTTCAAGATAGACAGCAATATGTAGATGAAGCTACTAGACAGCTTAATGAAACACAAGTATATATGAAACTTAATAAGGACCCTACAAATGAGATTCAGAATATCATTAATAATATACTAAATGAAGCGGTTATTGAGAATGTAATAACTGATAGCATCAGGAAATCTCTTATTAATGAACAACCACGTGTCCCCATCTTCTATATAGTCCCGAAACTTCACAAATCCATCCAACACCCCCCTAGGAGACCTATCGTCTCTGGGGTTAACTCTCTTTTGGAGCCCATAGCAAAATATATTGATGGTTTTTTACAGCCTGTAGTAAAAAGCAAAGTACAATGCCTCACAGATACAGGTCATTTTTTAAGATCTATAGAAAATATAGACTGTACTGAGGTTGATTTACTATGTACCTTAGATATCCAATCACTGTATACTAACATTCCATATAAAGAAGGTCGGGAAGTAGTCAGAGAGGTACTATGTGAAAATTCAGCACTTAATAATAGATCGATTAATTTTTTGATGTCATTACTGGATGTGGTATTGACTAAGAATTTTTTCAGTTTTGGTGACCAACTCTATCTGCAGCTACAGGGGACCTCGATGGGGTCTCCTGTGGCTCCAAGTTTTGCTAATTTGTTTGTTGCTATGCTAGAAGAAAAAGTTATTTTTTCATCCAAATTTATCTCTAATATCATATTATGGCGTCGCTTTGTCGACGATGTCTTCCTGTTATGGAGGGGATCAGAAACTGAATTGGATTCCTTTTTGGAATATATTAATGGTTTACACCAACTGATTAAATTCACTCTTATCAAACATCTTAATGTTGTTGAATATCTTGATGTACAGGTGATAAGAAATGATAAAAAATTGGAGACTACACTGTATACGAAAAGTGTTGATCGGAATAACGTATTACATCGTAAATCATTTCATCATCCCCAAGTTTTCAAAGGAATTCCCAAAGGGCAACTAATTAGGGCTAAAAGAATTTGCTCGAATGACAAACAATATACTGAAAAAGCTAGTGATATGATCGATAAGTTTGAAAAACGAGGATATGATAGAAATGTAACAAAAAAAGTAGCAGATGAAGTACAAATGTTAAAACGTGAGGATCTTCTAAAAATTAAAAAGAAAGATTAATGAAGATAAAATAATGTTTACATCCATATTAGATGCTCATGCAAATTTAATTAAAAAAACTATCTTTAAACATTGGCAAATACTTAGAAGTAATCCAGTATATGGTTCTGTATTTAAAAATTTCCCCATCTGTGTTTTTAAACGAGGTAAAACCATCGGTGATATTGTTTTATCGTCTGACTTGAAAAAACGCACTACAAGACAAATGAGATTGAGTACTACAAGAACAGGGACGTTTGGATGCTTGAAATGTCTGAACTGTACGTCTATCATCAAAGGCTCTACTATCAAACATCCTACTAAAGGATTTGATATTCCAATAAAAGGTTTCTATACATGTAACACCTCTCAGGTAGTTTACCTTATTAAATGCCCATGTGGCAAAATTTACATTGGCCAAACTAGTAGGGAAATAAGAATCAGGATAAATGAACATTGATCTACCATACGTTCATTTAAACAAAAACCTAGAGCGGAGTTAGATGTTAAAAGAAAATTTGGAGAAACAACCATTGCCCGTCATTTTATAGAAGCAGGCCATACTGTATCTGACCTTCGATGGTGCGTTCTTGAGCATATAGATGAAGATAGGCTAGACAGGGTTAAAAAGAGACTGCTTCAACGTGAAGCATATTGGATACGGAGAATGCATGCACTTACTCCTAGTGGTCTTAATGAAAATTTAAGTTTCAAAGCATTTTTGTAGTTAATTGTTTTCAGTGTAGTGTTGGTTTTAGATTGTATGTTTTTTTTCACATGTAGTGTGTCACTTTAATGTTTTTTATTATGTATAGGTATAAGTACCTCCCATGCAATCTAATATGCATGCTTGACAAAGAAGGAAAAACACCTTCGAAACGTCGCAGCTGTGTCTCGTACCTGGTGTCGGCGTCTCCCAGCTATCCCCATCGGATGCATGCATATTGCAAGGAGGTCATGGACTGACTCATTCTAAACAAAGTATACTTTGCCATCTTTTCTAAAGTTTTTTATGTCATTATTACTGTTGATATCAAGACTTTCTAGTTTGAGTCAACTAATAAATGTATTTCACATATTCCGGTCTATTTACATTTCTATAAGGAGGTCTTAACTGGCCAGCTCATCTTTTATTCTGCCCGCGAGACCCTTCCACAATGTAGCAAAAAGGGCCTCATTATTCCTTGATAGTTCGGAGGCAAGACTATGAAACTCTATGACATATTTTCCAACTGGGCAGTCCTCTTGGCAGAGAACTAGCAGAGCAGTCACTGCGGAAGACATATGGGCGAGTTCTCAAATACACTACGGAATTCATCCAGAAATGCAGAGAGGTTATCAGTTACTGAATCGTTCCTGTCCCAGAGGGGAATAACCCAAGCCAGAGCTTCCCCGATGAGGAAACTGAACACAATTGCCAACTTGTAGTGTTGGAAAACTGGTTAGCCATGAGTTCCACGTGCATGGTACACTGCATGATGAAGCCTCGACAGACCTTTGGGTTATCACCATATTTAGTCGGCGGAGAGAGGTGTAGCTTGGGACCGATGGACACCACAGGAACTGTAGGTAGAGAATCAGCAGCAGGTGGTGATGGTGGTTGCTGGACTGCAAGGAACTGATGCATCATGGTGGTCAACTGGTTTACTTGCTGCGCCTGCTGGGTGATCTGTAGCCACTACTGAGCAACAGCCTTCGTGATATCCCAAATACTTGGCGGGGGCACCGCGGCGTGATCCATGGCCGGATCTTACTGTAATGGATGGGTTAAGATGTGGATCCTTTGGACCACCGCAAGCGGGGATGCGTTGGCCAAAAGAGATGTGCAGGGAAGCAGGAGCATGGAGAGGTGAGGAGGAGACTTTTGCACGGGTACGGCCACAGCCCGGAATGCAGGTTGCACTGCCACTCATCACTGGCAGTGGAATAGAAGAGGGAACATGAGTGAACTCGTGGCCCAACACCCGTGCTGCGGTGCCACTTTTGACAATTTATGTGATGAGGGTGGTAAGGAATTAAAGGGGTTTTATCATGTGGTAAAATGCACTGGTCACTCTCAACTAGCTGCGAGCCTATTGTGCATATGAATGAGGAGTGTGGGGCTTGCAGTCATCCTCTCCATTCACTTCTATGGGATCTTCCGAATATAGCCGAGCACACACACTCAGCTATATTCGGAAGTTAGAAGTGAATGAGGAGGACGACCGCAAGAGTCGCTCTCCTCATTTACATGCAATCAGTGCAGGGGACTTTACCTCATGGTAAAACCCCTTTAAGAATTACACAATGGCTAGTAAAATCAATAGGCAGTCTGAGAAATCCGGGACAATATAGTTTCTCCAGAATTAGAGACACTCTTTGTTACTGCTTACCAGGACTGTCTTATCTATTGGGCACACTAAACAATTGCCCAGGGGCTCCATAAGCATAGGGGTCCCAGACGGTCGAAAGTTTTGTAGTAACCTTTGTTTCTTGTATTGCAGCATTATTCGCTAACTGCATAACCAAAATTTAGAGGTACCATGCATAGAATATTGTCTTATAATTATTTGTTAGTATTCACATCTTTATAGATCCTGGCAACTCCACTGTTTTGCAAACGCACAAAAACGCAAGAGACAGATAAGCACTGAAAATATGAATAGTTTTAAAATGCATTCTGCTGCCTATACAGTAGTATAAATGAAAATTTGAGGCTCCTACCACACATTTTGATCAAAACCGTGAGGGCCCATCCACCAACAGCAATATTGCCTCAGTTCAGATATGGACCTACTCTAAACAATCTCCCCTCGCTGTGCCTTTCCAGGTCTCTATATTTTTCAAGGCATATTGTGTTTAAAAATATCTATTGTTTTGACGCTGGTGTCTGGGAAAAATTAGGTATCATTGGGTGTGCCTGAGTGTGGTTAGATGCTTAGCCTAATGTGTTGTCAGATTTGAGTGGGACATGGTGCATGGTCTGGTGTTATATCATGTTCTTGAGCAGGGCATAGTGCACTGCTTTGCCCGGGGCCCATAATGCTGTTAAGTTGGCCCTGCTGCTCACCACCCTGAGCAGTTGGTGAGGAACCTGAACAGAACACATTATTTTAACTCAGAATTCACTAACAAGGTATATGATAATGGGTTTTCTGAACTAAATAGTTCTTCAGTATAGATGGACAACATTGCTTTGATATAATCAATCCTGCAAATATATCCTGTTTAAGATGGTTTTGGGGTTATCTCTTTTAAGAGTTGTACAGTAAGGAGAATCTAATAACCATACAGTACTTTCAAATTGGGTTTAAAAATTCATATTTTCTGATATGTAACATCTGGAATTTGTAACAATGTAGAAAAATGAAAAAAAATCTCAAATGAGAGGTTTCCTTTAAGGAAAAATAAATGTTCATTGTATACAGACTGTGTATATGCTGACAGTCTATGTAGAAGAAAAATGCTTATAATGACATCTGACTGGGAAAACCTCTACAGTGATGCATTTTGGCATTTTTGCTGGATAGCTCCTGAAACCTAACAGGACCAAGATGGAAGTGAAAGATAGTAGTGATTTATAACCAAATCTGTCTTCTCTGGTTTAAATGAGCTCTCTGTAGTGAATAAATTCAGTTGCAATGCCCTCAGTATAGCAGATCTTCTTGAAGTCTATGAAAGTAACAGACACAGCAACGGATCTCAATCAATTCATAAATGGGATCCATATATATACACCATATTGCATATGTTCACCTATATTTCCCTTTGGGCAGTGATATTTCTTATATTCTAGGAAATACCCCTTTAAGGATCAGCAGATAATTTGAAGGTGAAGTTAGAATCAGGTGATTTCAATCAATGGGATGACAATCAAGTAGGAGTGGGAGACCTGTTTTTTTTTAAAGAATAGGGATCTATCAAAGTCTGATTTTTATAACATGTTTGTTATCATGACATGAATAAAGGAGATTTATGAGGATCTCTGAAGAAGTTGCTGATGCTTTTCAGGCTGGAAAAGATTATAAAACTCTCTAGATAGTTTGAACTCCACCAATCCACAGTTAAACAGATTGTGTACAAATGGAGCAAATTCAAGACCAACAAAGATCACATTAAGAGCAAGACGTATAAAAATTCCTGAAGTCACAAAAAAATCCAAGTCAATCTCTACGCAACTAAAGGCCTTTCTCACATAAGCTAAAGTCAATGTTTATAAGCCCATCATCACAAGGACACTACAATAGTAATCATAATAGGATTACAAGAATAAAGCTGCTGCTTTTCAAAAAGAACGTTGCTGCCTGGCCAAGACCTGGAACATTGTTTTGTGGACACATGGAACCAAAATAGAGTTTTTTTTGTTGGTTTAAACGGGAAGCATTGTCTGGGAAATGAAAAACACAGCATTCCAGTATAAAAAATGTCATAGTATATGTGAAACACAGTCATAGCAGTATCATGGTTTGCGGCTGTTTTGCTGCACCTGGGCCAGGGCAGCTTGCCATCATTAATGGAGCAATAAATTGTGAATTATGCTAGCAAGGAAAATATCAGATAATCAGTCAGTGAGTTAAATCTCAATAGAATGTTGGTCATGTAACAAATGGTTCTACAAGTGGGTCCACCATGGAATGGTTAAAGAAGAATACAGAGACAGTTTAGACAATGTCCTGACCTTAATCCAACAGAAACTTTAAGTGAGAAGTTCATGGTAGGACACCTGCCAACATAACAGTGTTGAAGCTATTTTGTACAGAGAATTGGGATACAATTTTTTTTTTATCATCTAGTTGTCCCTCTAGTGGAGGGGTGTGTGATCTACTGCTCAGCAATCACCTGCACCTATTTATCTTTCCCAAGTAGCACAGGGGCTTGTGTTGCCTCCTACTGGGTTCAGTCTTTAGTCCAGCCATTAATCTGTAAGTATGGCCTTTGTTATGTTTTCAAGTAAATAATGTCCCATTTTTCTGTGATTTTTCTGTAAATTGTGTATGGACTCGCAAGAAATGAGGGGGGGGGGTGGGATGGCTTGCAAGCTTGCGTATAGTGGACACAAAATAATGGCTTGCAAGCTTGCGTATAGTGGACACTGTATAAACTAATACCTCATATTTGATATTTTTTCCCATATGTCATTTTTTTGCCCAAAAGTAATGGGGAGCACAGGGTGTCTTTATTTTGTGTTGGACACCTAAAAAGTGCTGGGCAGTTCGCCCAATCGAATAGTAGTGGCGTAATAGGCTGTAAGCCAGCATGGTGCACCACACGTATCTGCATTAATAGCACCCTTTTATATCGCCTTATCTATATGCAATTATAATACCAGAAACCACCTCCCTCATACATAGAAGGCGTGTGAGTGGTTGTCTTATCAGTATTTGTGCAATCTCCCCATGTATTATACTGTGGCTTTTCTGCATACTGGTGTGAACAGGTATCAATTCAATGTGCAGTTTTAATTGTCCCCCTAGTGCTCAGCAATAACCTACACCTGTTTATCTTTCCCAAGTAGCACCTTGCCTCCTACTGGGTTCAGTCTTTAGTCCAGCCATTGAGCTGTAAATATGGCCTTTGTTGTGTATTTGATTAAATCATATAATCTCCAAAAAATTGGGAATCTCGCAAGAGAACAGAGAGTGACTTTTGATCACTATATTTACTATTTTGCCATAGGCAAACTTAAACTCTATCAGTTCTCTATCTGTTAAACACTAAAACGTAACTTTTATTATATATAACTCTTAACCTCTATACACACTATTTGAAAACCTGATCTCTCACCTCATCATTTAACCCTTTTTGCTTCTGAAAGAGGGAATAACTCCCTTTCTATTATCAAGTCTGGTGGAGCACCACCTATTAACAGGAGAGCTTATATCTATAGCAAATTACTAACTCCAGTAAGGGATCCCAAGCCTACCACCTGGGCAGTCGTCCCCAATCCCATGGACACAGAACAAATAAGGCCCCCTTGTGACAGGTCCTCTAAGCCTTGATGAAGCCAGGTTAGCTGGCGAAACATGTCGGCGAGGTCAGATATGACGTATTAAATTGTGATTACTCCCCTGTCTACAAGTGTCCCCTGCTGCAGGGGTGTCCAAGGGGGCCTTATTTGTTCTGTGTCCTGAGTGGTTGAGCGATTTTTATCGACAAAGTTAAAAATCGGCAAGGTTTTTTGGTGTCAAAATTTCCAGTTCTGCGAAAATTTAAAGGTTAAACTTGAGCATATCTTTTTAAGATCGCGCCTTTTTCGGCGTTTCCTGTAATTTTGGCGGCCAGCAAATCAGATTACAGAATAGAGCAGGGGGAGTGTTGGCGACGTCATGATGGGTGTGTATGGTTGCGATTGGCGGGAAAAAAATAAACATGCCCTCATTTTACATAGAACAGTTTCCTGTTTCCAGCCTCGTGTTTCAGCGTTCTAGGGTAGGACCTGCGCTCGGGCCTGTGGCCAACAGTAGCGAAATTAGTCTATTTCTGCAAGAGAAACCTTACTATTAGCTGTGATCCTTCCAAATTTTTAGTTAGATAGAGATTTAAAGATTTATGTATTTAGGTAAGTTTTTTAAAAGGAGCATCTATGCTGAAATTTTCCGGCGGGAGGAGCGGGGGGGGGGGGGCTGCGGGGCGAAACAAAAGCTTTCTATAAAGAACACTGGATAAAGTTCCCCAAGATTAGTGTAGACATTGTAGTGGAATATTTTTATTATTAAAGTTTGCTATTGAAAAATTTCCTGGAATTGGGCAGCCTGAACAATTTAAACCAATCTTTTAGTAACAGGTTTTTGTTTCAAAAATACTTTTATTATAGAAATTTCAGTTTTGTGTTTTTTTAATTTTTCACCCGGATGTTATTTTCCACTTCGTTTAATTAAACAGCAATCTTTCAACAGGTGTTGTTTCAAAAATACCGTGTATCATCGAAAAAAAAACAGTTACGTGTTTTTGACTTTTGCACCCAGCATTGTTTTTTGACGCGAATTTTACGTAAAATTTTAAAACGCAAATTTATATTCACCCCAGGGGAAATTTAAAGGTGCAAAAAAAACCGTGTATCTCGAAAACATAAAAAGTCGGTTTTTTGATTTTGCAACCCAGCATTGTTATTGCGCAGCATCCCCGTAAAAACTTAAAAAAAGCAATTCTATATTCACCCCCAGGTGAATTGAAAGTGCAAAAAATACCGTTTATATACCAAAAAAAAAACAGTTACGTGTTTTTGTTTTGCAACCCAGCATTGTTTTATTGACGCAGCATCCACGTAAATCATAAACAGCAATTCTATATTCACCACAGGTGAATTGAAAGGTCAAAAATCCGTTTATTATACCAAAACATAACAGATAGTGTTTTTTTGGGCTTTTGCCCAGTCCGATTTGTTGATAGACCCTTGCAGTTACATTTGAATCCCGCAATTTTTGGGTTTTTATTAGAGGGGTTTGAGAAAAGCTGTGATTTTTCAGTTTTTAATAAAAAGGACTTTCCCAAAATATTCCATACCTTCTCAAATTTTTATATTTTGAAAATGGAGCAAAAAGAGGTGGTAAGGAGCAAAGGGGGGGTAGCAATGAGGTAGAGGTACGAGAGAAAGGGGTCCTTCCAGTGCGGCGACAACACGCATGCCGCGGATGTCAGTTGAGGACCCTCAGGCCCGTCATCGCTGTGTCAGGGCCCTGTGATTTAAGTAACGAACATCGTGCCAAACTGTCCTTAAATGGGTTAATGCAACCTGCATTTTGCAGTCTTACCTCTGTCCCCGCAGTCACGGCCACAAATGTCGTCTTAGATCTTTTAGCACCGTCCAACATAAGCAGCCCCAATGTCAACTGTGTACCCACCACTGTGGTATCCATTGTCTGCGGGCCTCTTTTATGACAAAAATGCGGTTGGGCGTTTCCTCAGCTGCCCATTTCTCAGAGTCTGATCAGGGATCAGCCTCCGCTTCAGCCTCCACCGTTGCCCGAGAACCCACACCCCAGGACCATCCTACCCCTTACCTTCCGCCAGGTTTTTAGACCTGCACGCCGTACAGCGACCAGTTAGCAGCCCCCTTTGTCTTCCAGGTTTGGGGAGCGAAGAAAACTTTAACCCAAACCTCCCAAAGCCAAAGCCTTTGAATTT
>JAODAL010038921.1:0-38620 GCA_025379985.1 Phyllomedusa bahiana | reverse complement strand
CCCCAACTTTTCTCCTGTGGAATTCCTCATGTTTAAACCAACTTGATTTTCTGTAAATGATTTCCCACATTCTCACATAAAAAGGTTTTGTTCCTTAAAAGTCATCTCAGCAAAAAGGGAATCAATCCATTTTGTAAAGAATGATCAGCAATTAAAAGAAGCTAAGAGGTCGATTTTGCCACTTTTTATCTTTTTTCTCAAGATGGACCCCAGCTTTGTCTCCCTTTTCCTGAATTTTCGTTCACGGGAAAATCACTGAAGTTTTGGCTAAGACAACCCCAGAGGCTTTTTTCCCCAGAGAAAAACGGGGACCAAAAAAAAGTACTTAACAGCTGCCTAAATTGGACATACACCGTTCCCCCCTTTTCCCCATTGCGCCTCTTTATTTTGTTACAGTTCTACAAATATGTGGTAAGGCTTTTTTTTTGTCAAACGTTTGGAACATGAAGAAATTTGATCCAGAACTCTGTGTCTGACTCAGTTTCTATGGGGGCCTTACATGTTCTCTACGTGATTTGGAATACCGGGCAAACGGGGCCCCCAATGTTGGTAAAAAGACCCCCCAACATACAAAGGGTTTAGAAAAAAACAATGCCCCCCACCCAAAACAATTCCCTTTCGGGAAAACCTTGCTATTTCAACAAGACAATGCCAAATTACGTACTGCATCCATCATAACAGCATGTTTTTGTTTTGTTTTTTCAGAAGAAGAGCCCAGGTGCTGAACGTCCCTGCCTGCGGGTCCAGGTTTTCAAAAATAAGAAATTTTGGGCACAATATAAAAGAAACAGTCCAGGAAAGAAAACCCAGAAGTATCGAGCAGCTAAAGTCCCACATCAGAAAAAAAAAATGGGACAATATAACTAATTGGTCCCAGATGTTTACAGACTGTTGTAAAAAGAAGAGAGGTCAAAAAGATTAGATATACTCTGTCCCCAATTTTTTGAGGTATGTTGTTGAAATCAATTTCTAAATTATTTTTTATGAAATGGAAAAATGTCTAGCTTTCAACTTCTGATATGTGTTCTGTATTCTGTTGACAATAACAATTGGATATAAGAGATTTCCAAATCATTGCATTTTTGTTTTCTTTACAATTCACACAGGGTCCCAACTTTTTTGGAACTGGAGTTGTATAATTTATCAAGTCAGAAACATTGTGCGCTTTTCAGATACATTATGACATTTTTGTTTTTAAGAAATGGAATGATGGATATTAAGTTTAATAAAGACATGGTACATTTGGCAGGGCGCTCTATACAAAGTGGAATCTATTTTGAATTTTTCTATGGGGTGTTGTAATATATGTGTAAATTCCTGACTATGATAGCTGCTGTGAGCAGGGATGTATGCAGGACTTTGTCAAGGAAGGGTTTAAAAAAATTAATTATGAACTTTTGGCTGCAATCAAAGTACTGTGGACATTCTCATAGCTTCTATTATAGCTAGCTGAGTAGAGGATGTAGCTGGCAGCTATTAGGGAGAAAAGTTCCTAATCTTCTCTCCTGGAGCGAGGACTGGGATTCAGTTCTCAAATGTACTCTGCTGTAATTACAGTACAGTTGCATCCAGTGACTTACATGTGATGTCTTTTCTGAAATTGTTCATGTTCCCTTTTACTTTCCATCTGGCCAACTGCCAGTATGAGAGAGTGTGAGAGCAGTGACATCAAATTTAACACGCCTGCTCCCTATTCACACCTGAAACCTTGCAACACTAATGAGTTACTTGACACTGTGGAGGGAAAATGACAAATTGGGCACAATATGTCCATTTTCACTTAGTGGTGAACTCACTTTTGTTGCCAGTGGCTTAGACATGGATTGCTGTGTGTTATTTTGAGGGCACACCAAATTTTCACTGTTATACAAGCTGTACACTGACTACTTAACATTGTATCAATGTGTTATATTTTCAGTGCTGTCCTATGAAAATATATAATACAATATTTACAAAAAAGTGAAGGGTGTACTCACCTTTGTGAGGTACCATATCTTCTGTGGGCATAATGAAATCCATCATGTCCAGTCCTTATTTTACTTGACATTAACCATTAAGTAAGAGTCAGGACATTTTTATACAGATGAAATAGCCTGCTGAGGTACCTGTAAAATAGGAGTAATTCTTTATAACAGGGCATTAGATAATGATTGATAAAGATTTTTTTTATAAAATAGTATTTGAAGCTACTCACACATTTCTCTGATTCTAGAACAAAAGATTTCTATTGACATCAACACGTCAAAGGGTTAAAGATTGAGGCTGACTCACTGCATTTACCAACCAAGGGCACAAAATACCTATTCACCTCACACATCAAAAAAAAAAATCTATGAAAAATCTATCAAAAATTGAAACAGCAAAGAAAATAGTTCCCCAACTTCAAATCACATTTACGGTAATGTTATAAACAATACAATAGGATTGCTTATAGCGGCCTTGAAAAATGGGTTAGATACAGTATCTGACTCATCTTCATTGAATGTAATTTGAAAAACAAAAAGTTTTCGAGCTTTTGCTATCAGGGGTTGAATTTCCCAAAGATGTATTGCAGGAACTGATACTAAGAACTGAGTCATCTTTGCAGATGGTGTAACTGTATTATGTCTCCTTATTTATCGGCTGTTCATTGCCACGTCTCTAAATGACAATTTCTAAAGGAGGGGGAGTAAGCTGTGGTCATAACAGTAAGCAATGCTTGCTTCGTGCATTTATGGGTCTCGGATGTAGCTTTTGCTGTGTTTTATATCATACCATAAAAAGCTTATATTACACACGTCTATGTTAATTGTGTGGGCACATAAAAGCCTAATGTTATAGAAAACCTTGAAGGGTTTGCTGGTGAATAAAGCTTAGGTTCAAATACCCTACTAGGGTGTTCTAAGTTAATACAGGATTGCCTCCTCTTTTGTAACCTGCATTGAACAGCTCTCACTCTGGAAGACTCAGCACATGGGCAACATCTAATCCCAAAGGTGTCATCAGGGCAGCATGGGTAGTACTTCTGTCAGGGGCCATGATCACCTTTTTTTTCCTTAAAGATGCCCACTGATATTGTGCCAGAAAGGAACTGGTAATGGCCCAGGGGCCCAGATGCATTGGCTTTATGGTGACATGAAATTAGTTATGGCAGCCCTGCCTCTACAGATTATAACTCGTCCCTGAAAGTCAAAGCAGTTGAATTCCTAATTAGCTTAACTTAAATTGGTTTTCTGGCTGTGAGAAAAAAAATATGTGGTCCGGGACGAGGTAAAATAGAAAAAGCGAAAGTCTCCACTTTCCAACCAGCTCAGTTCCAGCACCATGCTCCCAGGATGCCTACCAGGGGCGTCGCTAGGCTGTTTTATTCGGGGCTCGGGCCCCGAATAAAACACCCTGTGCCCCGATCTCCCGGCCCAGGCCTCTGCGCTGGGCCTGGAGCACCGACTGGCTCTTCAGCTTTCATGTGCTCCGCTGGACCACACACAGCTGAGGGCTTCTGCGGGGCAGAGAGCAAGCACTCCCTGCCCCGCACACAGTGTCGGACCCGCAGGTCCGACACAGCGGGGCCGCCGGGTCCTCAGCCGGTAGCGTCGGGATGATGTGATGTCATCGCGACGCTGCCTCTCCTCGGGCGCACAGCGCGTCATAGGCCGTGCGCCCGAGGAGCTGCCGGAGGAGCGCGGGCTGAAGAGGACGGATCGCGCTCGCCGGGGGAGTTAAGGTGAGTATGAATGTTGTTATTTTTAACGCGTTTACCTGCCTCAGTGCCCCCATATACTGCCTGTGCCCCTATAATGCCTGCCTGTGGCCCCCATATCCCTGCCTGTGGCCCCCATATCCCTGCCTGTGGCCCCCATATCCTGCCTGTGGCCCCCATATACTGCCCGTGGCCCCATATACTGCCTGTGGCCCCCATATCCCTGCCTGTGGCCCCCATATACTGCCTGTGGCCTCCATATCCCTGCCTGTGCCCCTATATGCCTGCCTGTGGCCCCCCATACGCCTGCCTGTGGCCACCATATGCCTGCCTGTGGCCACCATATGCTGCCTGTGCACCTATATACCTGCCTGTGGCCCCCAAAAACAGCCTGTGTCCCTATATACCTGCCTGTGGCCCCCATATACTGCCAGTGGCCCCCATATACTGCCTGTGCCCCTATATACCTGCCTGTGGCCCCCATATACTGCCTGTGTCCCTATATACCTGCCTGTGGCCCCCATATACTGCCTGTGGCCCCCATATACTGCCTGTGTCGCTATATGCCTGCCTGTGGCCCCCATAGACTGCCTGTGTCCCTATATACCTGCCTGTGGCCCCCATATACCGCCCAGTGACCTTATATTCTGCCTCAGTGCCCCTATATACCTTCTTGTGGCCCCTATATACTGCCTCAGTGCCCCCATATACTGCCTGTGGCCCCATATACTTCCTCAGTGCCCCTATATACCTGCCTGTGGCCCCATATACTGCCTGTGCCCCCCTATATACTGCCTTTGGCCCCATATACCTGCCTGTGGCCCCTATATACCTGCCTGTGGCCCTATATATCTGCCTGTGGCCCCATATATCTGCCTGTGGCCCCATATACTGCTTCAGTGCCCCTATATACCTAACTGAGGGGACTGCTATACCTATAATTAAGGAGTTGCTGGAAATGTGAGGATTCTAAGATATTTGTGTCCAATCCTCAGGGACGAGTCTTGGCCGGGAGCAATCAGCATGAAGGTGTGAACCGGATGGAGAAGAAAAGGGAAAGTGAACGACGCTGATCAGAAAAGACGTCTCCGGTGAGTCACTAGATGTAACTGCAGTGTAATCACTTATATGTCTGCAGAGCCTACATACAACTAGTATCTACCACTATATGGCCCCTGTATGGCGGTGGTATATGTAATCAGAGCCTGTGTACAGCTGATGTCACATGTGGGGGTTGCGTTCGGTCAGGGTCTGGCAGGATTATTTGAGCCTTAAGTAGTAATAGTTTGGGGTCTTGGTTTTGTAGGAGGGTTTTAGTAACAATCACTTGTCTGGTAGATTTGCTCCATGTGTAGGTGGATGTTTTGGTGACTGTTTAGGGGTATTGTCATATGAAGGTGAGAAGTTCTGAAAAAGTAAATTTGTCATTGGTGATTTTTACTGTACAGTGACTGCTGAGGAGATGGACGGGATCTGTGTGGGATGTGCAGGAAATTAGTGACAGGAACAGAAGGTTTTTCTCTGTAAAAAAACATCCGCAGTTCACAAGGAGGTGCGAAAAATGTCGTGTGAACCCAGCCCTACCCAGAAAAACACAAAGGGCCCGAGCCCCGGATGTTTTAGGACCCTAGCAACGCCCCTGATGCCTACTAATGAAATCACGGTCATCGGCATATGACCCCATGGCCAAATCACAGACCTGAGCAGTCACATTTACATTGAACTGGAAGAGACCATTGAGGTCTATGAAAGCCTGCTGGAACTTAGCTGTTTGGAAAGGTAACTCTTTTTTTTTTTTCCAGGCTCACTAAAATGTTTTTACTTTACACTGGACAAACCATTAGAGGACAGCCCCTCTGGTGAAAAATAAGTTGATTCTTGCTCTTACATAGAAAACTTTAGACTTTGGTCAGCACACCATACTATCTCGAGGTGATGTTGCATGATGTACCATAAGTCCCCTCCATATAACAGATATAGATATATAAAAATATATGAAAAGTGCACCACAAAATAGAATTACTCTAGAGCCATAAAATTACCATGCCTGTGTTACTATCTATTGATATAGAAAAATGTATCATAGTTATAGGGAACATATTTATTGGTGGTCCGAAGAGGATAGTTTGCTTGCATCGACACTTTCCTTGCATAGACTGCTGGTTTCCACATGCCTGGTCTACTGTCTAATGTATATAAGTGTGCCTAGATTTTCCCATGCAGATAGATGTCTGGTGGTGGAAGGTTTGAGCTGTTGAATATCTAAATGCCCAATCGTTTGTTGATGAAGTAGATACGCCGCTGCCAGAGCAGCCTCGAAGGGTTTTCTCACTTTCTTCCTAATGTAAATACATGCACACTTAGGGGGACATATCTGAAAACTGTCTTGGTCTAAGACTTTTTGTTGCCCATAGCAACCAATCAGAGCACCCCTTTCATTTCATATAGAGCTCTGAAAAAATGAAAGGGGCGCTCTGATTGGTGGATATGGGCAACAAGAAAAGTCTTAGACCAAAACAGTTTTCAGACATGTCCCCTTAGTTGACAGCAATCTAAAGTGTATGAGCTCCTTTAGAGTGTGTTTTGGCCATGTCTTCATTAGTTTTGATTGTTGTGGGTATGCAGATGGCGATATAATCCAGTAAAATGGATATAAAAGGACAAAATGGAACTAGTACTGCTTAGGCCAAAATATAGAGAATGGTGAGTGGCTGTACTATTTAAGGAATTGATTTTTCCAGGTTATGTGTCAGATTTATTTGGCATAAAAGCAATTAAAAATGCAACGCGTTTCACCCACACACTGGCGGGCCTCATCAGGCATGTGTACAATACAGAAAATGGGACTATATATATAACAAGGTTGATGACATAGGTTTTAAATATTTTTAAAATGAGGCTCTACCATTTATAAATAAAGTTGCATTGTAGCTTACAAAAAAAAGAGAAAAAAAAACAACAACAACAAGAATAAAAGTGTTAAAAAGCATTGTTACACACAATTAAAAACATATGTGAATAAATAAGAATAGCAACAAAATGACTATATATTAAAGTGGCTCCTAAAAAAGAAATGTAATCTGCAGGACTATACTGTGACCTATCATGGGATTTCATGATGTAGTGTTCGTTCTGGGTCACATACAGGAAAAAACTGAATGAACTAAGTGCAGGTGTCAGAAAAAGCCCACAATATCATGGATGAGCTCAAAGAATAAAATATACATGAAAGCACGTCTCCCGGTTAGGAGCCCTGGAAAACTAGATTAGAATGAGCGATTCCATTCAGGATCATTGGAAAGCTGAGTATGAGATATATAGAGATAAAAAACAAAGTGCTCCTGACAAGGTATATGTATAATAATGGTAATAATAATAATAATAATAATAATAATAATAATAATAATAATAATAATATAGAATTCATTACTAATAAGGACTAGACAAAAAAATGAATTGGGGGTATGCAGAGACATATATGATATAGCACACATCCTTATTAGTGTTGAGCGATTTTTATCGACAAAGTTGAAATCGGCAAGGTTTTTATGGTGATCGAAATTTCCAGATCATGCGATAATTAAGGTTAAAATCTGAGCAACATCTATTAAGATCGCGCCTTTTTCGGCACTTCCTGTAAGTTTGGCGGCCAGAAAATCAGATTACAGAATAGAGCAGGGTGAGTTGTGTGTGCGACGTCATGACTGGGATGTGTATGGTTGCGATTGGCTGGAAAAATCACATGACCTCGTTTTACATAGAACAGCGTTTCCTGTTTCAGCCTCAGTGTCTCTCAGCGTCTCATAGGGATAGGACCTGCGCTCTGCCTGTGGCCAAACAGCTCAGCGAAATTAGTCTATTTCTGCACAGAGAAACCTCTACTATTAGCTGTGATCCTTCCAATTTAGTTAGATTAGAGATTTGAAGATTTTATGTAGTTAGCTAGAGAATTTTAAAGCAGCATCTACCGCTGTAAATTCACGGCGGGGGGAGCAAGGGGGGGCCCCCGCGGCGAACACAGACAAGCTCTATCTATAAAGAACACTGGATAAAGTTCACCAAGACTTAGTGTAGACATTGTAGTGGATTATCTTTATTATTAACAGTCTGCTATTGAAATATTTCCTGGATATTGGGCAGCCTGAACTTATATTGGATACACATCATTTCTAGTAACTGCAGGTCTCTTTGTTAGGTGCAAAACTCCAATTTGTGGGTGATGCAGGTTTAAGGGTCAGGCTGTGGTACAAGACAGGGATAGTGAATGGTCTGTGACTTTTTTTCTGTGGCTTTATAACCTAAGTGTGTTGCCTAAGATGTAGGAAGTATCCATTTGACTGTTGTGGATGTTAATTTCAGCTTCTCCAGCCTTGTTTGGGTGTAATAATGAAGGTGTTGATGCTCTCCCATAGACTTTAATGGTAATCGCTCATAATCGATGCTCACTATCGAAAAACCTTATCGATAGCGGCCGACTATCGACTATCGCTCGATCTCGATAGCCAACGAATTCGCTCAACGCTAATCCTTATAAATGGGATGAAGTGAGGTAACCAATGGATTGTGCAAGAAACCCAATATGTTTGAAGTACCCTTCTTAATTATTATAATAATAATTCATGAACCTTTATTGAGAAAAAAATTATTAAAAAGTTACTTCTTAAATATTGTGAAGTAAACACCAAGGGCCACATGTATGAAAACTGTCTAGGTCTAAAGCTCACTTTGTTGCCCATAGCAACCAATCAGAGCGCCCCTTATATTTCATATAGTGCTCTGGAGAAATGAGAGGGGCGCTCTGATTGGTTGCTATGGGCAACACATTGAATTTTAGACCTAGACAGTTTTCATACATGTGGCCCCAAGTATACAACAGTAATTACATGACACACAATAAATCATTACATACATATAAGTCCATGCAGGGCCGTCAACAGAAATTTCAGGGCTCCATACAGCTCAAGCGTCTGCCCCCCCTCCTCAAACCTTTCCCCCAACAACCTCATAGCCCTGCCTCCAGTAAATCCACCGCCCACGCCCCGCACCCAGAAAAAAAAATGCAATTGCGCCATTGTTTTTGGGTTTATTTCTTGTTGGACTTTACAATGTACAGTTTTTCTGTATTGTGCGGGTCAATATGTATACAAGGGCCAGCAAATACCGCCACATGATCACCGCTATCATGTTATTGATCAAACCAGTATAACAAGACCAATATTGCCAAACAAAACAATATACAAAGATCATGTAGTACCGCCACATCATCACCACATATTTCCACCATAAAGCTGCTGAATAATACCATTATGCTGTCATTGAATATAATTTATTACAATAAGACTAATATTACTGCCATACAGTGACCATATAGTGGTAGATACAAGTGTACACAGTGCAGTTACATTTAGTGACTCACAGTTGACGTCTTGTCTGATGAGTCGTTCACGTTCCCTTTTCTTCTCCATCCGCTCCAGACCACAATGATGACTTTTCCAGGCCATGACCCATCCCTGCAGAATTCACAACGCAAACACCTGAGACTCCTCACTTTTTGATATCATCTTCCTACCTGTGCCAGCCCCCCATGTACAAACTCCCCATCCATAGTGCTCCAAATGTTATTAATTCCACATTTGGTTCCCTGGTAGTTAGGTATATAGCCCCCCATGCCCCCGTAGGTAGGTAGCTGGTAGTGGGGAGGTATGGGTATCCCCATAGGTAAGTGGAAGGTGGGTAGGTAGCCAGGGAGGTAGTTGGGTAGTAGGTAGTTGGGTAGCCAGGGAGGTAGCCAGTCGGGTAGCCAGGGAGGTAAGTGAGTAGGTAGGTAGCCAGAGAGGTAGGTAACCAGGAAGGTAGGTAGACGGGTGACCGGGGAGGTAGGTAGCCAGGCGGGTGGGTAGTAAGTCAGCCGGATGGTAGGTAGGTAGCCAGCCAGGCGGGTATGTAGGTAGTCAGCTGGGCGGGTAGACAGATGGGCGGGTAGGTAGCTGAGCTAGGTAGCCAGGCGGGCGAGTATGTAGGTAGATAGCCGGGCAGGTAGGTAGCCAGGGAGGCAGGTGGGTAGGTAGGTAGCTGGGCTAGGTTGCCTGGCGGGCAAGTAGGTAAGTAAAGAGCCGGGGAAGATAGGTAGCCAGGCGGGCGGGTAGGTAACTGGGCTAGGTAGCCAGATGGGTGTGTAGGTAGGTAGATGGGTGGGTAGGTAGCCTGGCAGGCAGGTTGGTAGCCAGACAGGGGGGTAGGTAGCCAGATTAAGTAGCCAGGTGAGTGGGTAGATAGGTAGGTAACCGGGAAGGCAGGTGGGTAGCCGAGCAAGCGGGTAGGTAGCCAAGTTAAGTAGCCAGGTGGGTGGGTAGGTAGGTAAGTAGCCAGGCAGGCACGTGGGTAGCCAGGCAAGTGGGTAGGTAGCCCTAGTTTAGAAGATTTCAGCTCAATCTCTGTATCTCATGTGCTGCTGTGGCATGCTGGCATTTGGTTATTATGGCACGTTTACTCAGTGTGTGATGTCAGGATACTGGGCCATGCCCAAGTCTCCATTTGTAACTAGGGGACGGATGTAAGTCGGAACGTTGTAAGTTGGGGACTGCCTGTATATATATATATATATATATATCTATATCTATATATATATATATATACTGTATATTGTAAGCAACCAGCAGAAAAGATAGTGGATGGAAGGTATGTCCCTAGTATTATGCTGAAGATAGTAGGGAAGTTCCAGGGATGTCATAGAGGCCGATCCAGTGGGACAGCCCAGTCTTTCCAGAACAGCAGAATGGCAGCAAGAGAACTGCACTAGTGGGGCCACCAAGGAACTGGACCTTGGTGGGGAAAAGACAGCAGTATAGATAAGTAACCATAGGTTACTTGTGTTTGTGTATTTTAGTATAGCTGCTGTGCAGCTTTATTGGGCTGCTTTTTCTGAACGGCTGTAGCGTGGGTGGGAGGCCGTTCACCCCTCCGGTCCAGGCTTTACCGGTATCCCTAGGCCTTTAAAGCCTGTGCAGGAAGAGACCAGGTGAGAGAGTCAATCTGATGCTAAAGAGTGTTTGGTAGCACTTGTCTCCAGAGGGTGCTGAGCTGGAGAGTGGAGTCTGCTACTGACCCCTGAACCAGACCAGTGAGTCTACTACAAAGAGACTTCTCCAGCCACATGGTGGAGTACATTTTTGGTTTACTTTATGATGCTGGACTTAACCTTTGTTTTGCTGCGTGTTATTTGGCTGAAGTAAGCCTGCTGCAATAGACTTTATGTTATGTCTGCTGTTTGTTTTTCCGCTGAAAAATAAAACCCTGTATTTTTTTTGTTGCACCCTACCTGCTTGTGCCTGCCTCTGTGACCGCTAATCCTCACGTATGGTGGAGGTTGCTATGGGCACTGGTTGCTAAGGGTAACAGCAGCATATGTTTTTGGACTTTATACCTTTTTTGTGAACTGTATGTCCTGGGTGAAGGCTGCTGCATTCCTGCCTAACCAGTCCACTACAATGGACTGGTTAGGAACTATGCAAGCACCTGGTGCAGGCCAATGCCAACCAGCAAGAAACTAACCGTCTGTTGCTGGAACAGATTGCAGCACTCAGAGACAATGTTTCTGCCCAGAGGACGGAGGAGGTTTCGGGGGTCGTGCACAGTAAAAAGGCAGTACAGCGCGCCTTGCAAAAGATGACCCCTGATGATGACGTATCTAGCGTATCTGGCAATGTTTGAGAGGCTGGCGGAAAGAGAGAAACTCCCGGTTGCCGTGTGGACGGAAGTTCTGGCGCCCTTTTGATCGGGGAACCGCAGAAGGCCTACTTTGACCTCACTACAGAACAAGCCAAGGACTATGACCTCCTTAAGGCCGAGATTATGGCCAGGCTTGGAGTCAACCTAGCTGTGCGGGCTCGCAGAGTCCATGATTGGCGGTTTGAGAAGCATAAGCCGCCCAGGTCCCAGCTGTTCGACCTACTAAACCTTGTGCGCAAGTGGCTGCAACCTGAGGTGCTGAGTCCATCAGCCATTTTCGACCGGACCGTCATGGACCGCTACGCGAGTGGACGTCCTCGAGAGCTGCATCGCTGGGTTGCCCAGGGAGACCCCAAGATGCTGGATCAGCTGATTGCCCTCGTGGAGTGGTATACCGCTGCAGAGTCCTATCTGAGGCCCGAAAGTCAAGCCCAACAGTCCGTTTGGTGCTCTGGGGAACGCCCCCAGGCACCAAGCACCAAAGCCTTCTCCGCTGATGACCAGGGGAGCCGTGGCCGGAGACCGGATTGGAGTGGTCCACCCAGAAGAGAGAGGTTGGTGTCCCCAGAAAAGGTACTTTCACCCCTTAAAGTTCCCCTGGGTGGCCGAGCAAAGGTGCGTTGTTGGAGGTGCCAACAGCTGGGACATATTGCAGCGCACTGTCCTCAGCAGGAGGAGCCTATGGAGTGTGGTGCCACCCGCCGCCTCTCCATGTTTGCCCACCCTGCCTTTAGTGCTGTGCCCCTGCCAGACCCAGGCCTCCAGGAATGCCATGTCCAGATGAATGGGGTCAGTGTGGTGGCCCTGTTGGCAGCTTAGTTACCCTCTTGCGAGTTGCCATTCCTCATGACCTGGTAACCCCGGAGAAACGGGTGGGGGTGGTCTGCATTCATGGGGACACTAAGCACTACCCACGGCTACATTGACTATCGAGACTGGTTGCGGAACTCTGAGCCAGGAGGTGGGCATCATAAGAGACTTGCTACATCCCCTAATTCTGGGAAGGGACTTCCCCAAGGTGATCCTATGAGGGCTGTGAGTCCCCAAATCCTCAGTCCAGTTCCATGCGGAGGATGTACAATATGATGCGGTAGGGGTGACCACTGAGGTTACTGATAACTTTCCGTTAGCTGTATTGGCAGGAGGCGAGGAAGAGTTCTCCACCTCTGAGCAAAACGTGCCGGACCTGGAGGTGTCACGTGAGAACTTCGGAACGGCCCAGTTGCGAGATCTCACCCTAAAAAATGCCTGGGACCAGGTAACGGTACTAAATGAGGTCCCGCAAGAGCCGGACGCCGAGAAAAGGTTTCCGCATTTCTCGGTAAATAATGATTTGCTGTATAGGGTTGTAAAAGTACATGATGAAATTGTGGAACAGTTGTTGGTGCCAGTACCCTATAGAAAGGTGGTACTTGATATGGCTCACAGTCATGTGCTAGGGGGTCACTTGGGGGCAGAGAAAACGCAGGAGCGGGTATTAAAACGTTTTTTTTGGCCAGGCTGTCATCAAGAGATTGTAAATTTCTGTAAATCCTGCCCCACGTGCCAATTAACTGCTCTTATGTCCCATTTCAGGAGTCCTTTAGTTCCCCTGCCAATTATTGAAGTGCCATTCGAAAGGATCGCTATGGATTTAGTAGGGCCATTGGTCAAGTCTGCCCGGGGACACCAGTACATTTTAGTCATACTGGATTATGCTACCAGGTATCCTGAGGCCATTCCCCTAAGAAATACGTCCTCGAAGTGTATTGCCCGAGAGTTAGTGCAGATCTTCTCTAGAACGGGCTTACCAAAAGAAATCCTGACCGACCAGGAGACAGCTTTTATGTCTAGGGTAATGAAGGATTTGTGTAAGTTATTGCACATTAAACAACTGAGGACCTCGGTGTATCATCCTCAAACTGACGGATTGGTCGAGAGATTCAATAAAACCCTGAAGGGGATGTTGAGAAAGGTGGTAGAAAATGATGGGAGGGACTGCGATTGTCTGCTGCCATAACTTCTATTCTCCATTAGAGAGGTTCCTCAATCCTCCACGGGGTTTTCCCCCTGTGAATTGTTATACTGGAGACACCCTAGGGGTATGCTGGACATCGCCAAAGAGACATGGGAAAGTGAGGCTTCCCCCTACAAAAGTGTGGTAGAACACGTCGCCCATATGCAGGATCGCATCAGCCAAGTAATGCCCATTGTAAAGGAGCGCGTACGGAGGGCACAGGAGTCACAGAGTCGGGTATACAATAGGGCCGCTAGGGTTAGGCAGTTTAAACCCGGAGATCGCGTACTGGTCCTGGTTCCCACAGTTGAGAGTAAGTTCCTGGCTAAATGGCAGGGTCCTTATGAAGTGGTAGAGAGAGTTGGAGAGGTGAACTATAAGATACATCAGCCAGGGAAAAGGAAACCTTTCCAACTGTACCACGTAAACTTAATAAAGCCGTGGCATGATAGAGAGGCCCTGGTAGTGTCCCTGACAGCCCAAGTGGAAGCACCCACAGATATTGGGAAGGTTATCATAGGGGACGCCCTGTCCAAACATCAAAGACAGGAGACCTGGGTGTTGTTACAGCGTAATAGCGACAACTTCACTGACCTTCCAGGTACTACAGATGTGGTGCAGCATGAAATAGTTACGGACCCTGGAGTGAAAGTTCATGTTAAGCCCTACTGGATTCCAGAAGCTCGGAGACAAGCGGTCTCTGAGGAAGTAAAGCGCATGTTGGCGCTGGGCGTCATTGAGGAGTCCAAAAGCGGGTGGTCTAGCCCTATCGTATTGGTGCCTAAGCCAAATGGGACTTGGCGGTTCTGCAATGATTTCCGCCGACTAAATGAGGTCTCTAAGTGGTATTCCTATCCGATGCCCCGAGTGGATGAATTGATTGAGAGACTGGGGTCAGCCAGGTACATAACAACACTGGACCTTACTAAAGGTTACTGGCAGAGTCCCCTGTCAAAAGGGGCCAAGGAGAAAACTGCCTTCTCCACTCTAGAGGGGCTATTCCACTACACCAGGATGCCTTTCGGGTTGCAAGAGGCCCCAGCTACATTTCAGAGGGCAATGGATAAGGTTCTAAAACCCCACACCAGGTACGCATCTGCCTACCTGGACGATATTGTGAACTTCAGTTCTGATTGGGAATCCTATCTAAGCAAGGTACAGGCAGTACTCGACTCGCTCAGGAAAGCAGGGTTTACGGCTAACCCTGAAAAATGTGCTATTGGGGAAGCCCGATATTTGGGGTATCTTGTAGGTTTGGGCACAATAAGACCCCAAATAAACAAAGTAGAGGCAATTCAGAGGGGGCCACAACCCCTTACGAAAAAGCAGGTGGGGATTGTCGGCTACTATCGTAGGTTCGTGCCAAACTTTGCCTCCGTTGCAGCCCTGCTGACAGACCTGATGAAAGGGAGGACGGCAGTAATGGTTCGGTGGTCTGAGGAGGCTGAAAATTCATTTCAGGCCCTGAAAAAAGCCCTTAGTAGGCAGCCGGTGTTAGTTGCACTGGACTTCTCCAAAGAATTTATTGTCCAGACAGACGCCTCAGAGGTGGGGTTAGAAGCAGTCATGTCACAGGAGGTGAATGGTGAGGAGCACCCCATTACATATTTGAAGCTTACATCCTGTGAAAGAAACTATTCAGTCGTGGAAAGAGAGTGTCTGGCGATAAAGTGGGCTTTAGAGTCCTTGCGGTACTATCTGGCGGGTGGAAAATTCAGGTTGGTGACAGATCATGCCCTGTTACAGTGGATGTACCAAAATAAAGGCAATAATGCCAGAGTGACAAGATGGTTCCTGGCCCTGCAAGATTTTAAATTTGTGGTAGAACACAGGGCTGGGAAACATCATATAAATGCTGACGCCTTGTCAAGGCTCCATTGTCTGGTCGGTTCAAGTGCCCAGTCCCCTGGCCTTGGGCAGGGGGGGGGGGATGTGTAAGCAACCAGCAGGAAAGATAGTGGATGGAAGGTATGTCCCTAGTATTATGCTGAAAATAGTAGGGAAGTTCCAGGGATGTCAGAGAGGCGGATCCAGTGGGACAGCTCGGTCTTTCCAAAACAGCAGAATGAGAGAGTCAACCTGATGCTAAAGAGTGTTTGGTAGCACTTGTCTCCAGAGGGAGCTGAGCAGGAGAGAGGAGTCTGCTACTGACCCCTGAACCAGACCAGTGGGTCTTCTACAAAGAGACTTCACCAGCCACAAGGTGGAGTACATGTTTGGTTTCCTTTTGATGCTGGACTTAACCTTTGTTTTGCTGCGTGTTATATGGCTGAAGTAAGTCTGCTGCAATAGACTTTATGTTATGTCTGCTGTTTGTTTTGCCGGTGAAAATTAAAACCCTGTATTTTTGTTGCAACCTACCTGCTTGTGCCTGCCTCTGTGACCGCTAATCCTCACTATATATATATATATATATATATATAAATATTATATATATATATATATAAATTATATATATATATATATATATATATAAACTCCAAAAGATGTCGCAGCACTCAGCAGGTAACGGTGAAAAAATCAGGTGTTTATTCCAACATGTTAACATGTTGGAATAAACACCTGATTTTTTCACCGTTACCTGCTGAGTGCTGCGACATCTTTTGGAGTTTATCAATAGTGAAGACACTGGGCCGGTTTTGTCTAGTTGCTGGCACCCCGCTTTTCTATATCTTGAAGATAGTGCTGCTGAAATTTTTTCCGTTATATATATATATATATATATATATATATATATTATATATATATATTTCAAATAAAGACTCCAATAGGAGCCGAAACATCCACAATTGGGCTGGATGTGGAATAAAGCTCTGTTCTATCTATCTATCTATCTATCTATCTATCATATTAATATATTTTATATATATATATATATATATATACATACATACATATATATACATATATTTTTATTTTTTTTCACCACTATATTTCTGTTTATCATGTATTTTCTATGAATTGGCACAAGTGTTCTCTGTTTTTTGTGGTGTTTTTTTAATAATTTATATGGCTTTATTTTAACCTTGTTATCTAATAAAATTATGAAATTTTATGTTGGCCTGTTTCTTATTTGATTTTTGAATCAATTGGTTGATAGACCTGATAAATTGGTGTATATAGTTTAAATTATATACATTGTATCAAAGTGTCATATCTTCAGAATTGTCCCATAAAAAGATATAATACAGTATTTACAAACATGTGAGGGGTGTACTCACTTTTGTGAGATATTGCATATGCAGAGAGAAAAAGAGTAATTGTGCACTTCAGATTTGGTCTGGTTCTCGCTGAACCTAAATCTAAGTGATTCGATTCAGATTGTGCCCATTTTTAATGTTTTTAAGGGTTTGACTCACTATTCCACAGATTTTCTTGTTCAGCAGCAATAGTTAAACTGATGGCCTATAAAAAGGTGTCTCATTACCAAGGTGCCACACAAGAAACATCTAATGATGAGTAAAACCAGTGAAATAACTCAAGACCTTTGAATGGCATTGGTTAGAAACAAATTTTTTAAACTACTGAATACTCCAGTGAGCACTGTAGGGGCCATAATCTAAAAGTGGAAAGAAAATCCTTTCACCATAAACCGGTCATGACCAGGTGCAACCCGAAAGATTTCAGACAGATGAGTAAAAAGAATTATCAGACAAGTTATCCAAAATTCAAGAACCTGTGGAAAGCTAGAGCAAGACCTGGAGTCAGCAGGTACAATTGTTTCAAAGAAAGCAATTAGTAAAAGTAATTAATGCACTCACCCTCCATGGCCTGTATGCACGATCATCACAAAAGACTCCATTGTTGAAAAAAAGCATGTTCAAGTGTGTTTAAAGTTTGCTCAGCAAGCTTGTGAAATACTAGGCGATGAAAGTATGGTCAGATGAGACCAAAATTGAACTGTTTGGATGCTATAATACACACCATGTTTGGAGGCCAAAAGGCACCGCATATCACTCCAAAAACACCATACAACAGTGAAGTTTGGATATGGGTGTCACGAGTGGCGCTGCAGCCCGCGGTCCGGGCTGCAGGCGCACTCGTTGCCCGATAATGCGGGCCGCAACGAGTGCGGGCAGCGCCGCGTCCCGTGTGCACCCCCGTCCCCGCAAGTCTCCCATCTCACCTGACCCCGCTCCGGTCTGTGTGCGCGGCCGGTGTGCGCGCCCTGGCCCCTGAGGGCACGTGCGCGCCGGCTCTTGCAAATTTAAAGGGCCAGCGCGCCCATAATTGAAAACACCTGCCGCTGTCCCTATATCTTCGCTCCACCTCTTCCTGGCCCTCGCCGATTCCATAGCGCTCTGACCTATGCGAGGAAGCCCCATCTATGTTCCGGTTCTCTATCCTGTGTACCAGTCTCTCCGGCTTACGTTTACCGACCACGAACCTTCACTGCCTGCCCTGACCTTTTGGCCCGTCCCTGACTACGAGTTTGCCTGCCGATTCTGTACCGCGCTATTCCTTGGCTACCACCGTAAGCAAATCACATCAGGGGTAGCGACCTGGTGAAATCCCGCCGCAGCAAGTCCATCCCGCTTTGTGGCGGGCTCTGGTGAAAACCGGGACCCACTTAGACTCCGTTCCCTGGTGTGGCTTACGCCATCGATTGCGGTGGCCCAGTGGACCCACAGCCCAGGACCGTTACAGTTGGAATCGGCCATGAATCCCGCCAAGGTTCCGTTACCCAGCCTGGAAGATCTGACGTCCATCGTTGCCCCAGCAGTCCCAGCAGCTGACGCAGCAGGCACAGCAGCTAGATCAGCTGACGTCCATGATGCAGCAGCTCGTCGCCTCTCAACGGCAGTCTCCGCCATCATCTCCGCCAGTTCCTGCACCTGCCGTCGCCCTCGCTGCCTTGGGGCCTAAGCTCCGGCTATCGCTTCCCTCAAAGTTCGAGGGAGACCCGAAACTATGCAGGGGGTTTATTACTCAGTGCTCTATGCACGTGGAACTGATGGCCGACCAGTTCCCGTCCGAACGCGCAAAAGTGGCGTTTGTCCTCAGCCTGCTCTCCGGGAAGGCTCTGGCATGGGCAACCCCCCTCTGGGACAGGGGTTATCCTCTGGTGGGCGACCTGCAGGCCTTCTTTAAGGAGTTCCGTTGCGTTTTTGAGGAACCGGCACGGGCTTCGGCGGCGGAGACCGCATCCTGAACTTACGCCAAGGAGAATCCTCGGTGGGTGACTACGCCATCCAATTCCGTACTTTGGCCTCGGAGCTGACCTGGAATGAGGCCGCCCTCTGTGCCACTTTCAAGAAAGGCCAGGATGCCCTGGCCGCAAGGGATCTTCCGGCTTCGTTGTCTGAGTTGATCCACCTGGCCACGCGTTTTGTTGTGCGTTTCTCTGAAAGATAAGAAGAGCTCCGCCAGGAGCGCGACTCTGCCCGACCTCGTCGCTTTCCGCGCTTGGCTCCGGTATTCCAGAAGCCTCCTGTACCACCACCTCAGCATTCCAGCGAGGAGCCCATGCAGGTCGACCGTGCGCGACTCTCAGTACAAGAGCGTGCCCGACACCGCACTGAGAACCTATGTCTGTACTGTGCTAGTCCTGAACACTTCTTGAGGGACGGTCCGCCTAGTCCGCACCAGGGAAACGCGTGCACCTAGGGCACGTGGGAGAGGCGTCCCTGGGTGTGAACAGTCCCTCTCCACGTCTAACCATGCCGGTGCAGATCACTTCTAGTTCTGGAGTGAAGATTCAAGCCTCTGCCTTCTTGGACTCCGGCTCGGCGGGAAATTTTATGGATGCCGCCCTGGTGTCGAAGCTTCGCCTTACCACCGTTCGCCTCATTAAGCCTCTGGCGATCTCTTCAGTGAGTGGGGAGATCCTGCGCGACACTATCCAGTACCGTACGGAGCCCGTTACTATGCATGTAGGGGCACTCCATGGCGAGAGAATCGTGTTCTACGTATTACCCCGCTCTTCATCTGCTATCCTGTTGGGGTTACCCTGGCTGCAATGCCACGCCCCAGTCTTGGGGCATCGTTGTTTGTCTGCACCTCGCCCGGTGTGTCCCACTTCTCTGCCTGCGGCCTTGAAGCCGTTGCCGTGGTTGCCTGCAGAGTACCAAGACTTCTCCGATGTGTTCTCCGAAAAAGAGGCTAACTCTTTGCCGCCTCACCGGCCCTACGATTGCCCTATCGACCTGTTGCTTGGCACGACCCCTCCTCGGGGCAGAGTCTACCCACTGTCGGTCCCCAAGACCAAGGCCATGTCAGACTACATACTGGAGAACCTCAAGAAAGGCTTTATCCGCAAGTCCTCTTCAC
The DNA here is from genome assembly GCA_025379985.1 of Phyllomedusa bahiana. NCBI lineage: Eukaryota > Metazoa > Chordata > Amphibia > Anura > Hylidae > Phyllomedusa > Phyllomedusa bahiana. The sequence continues at coordinate 18,947 of JAODAL010038921.1, read as the reverse complement.
TAGCCGGAGCAGGCTTCTTCTTTGTGGAAAAGAAAGATGGCTCACTTCTGTTGTTATAATCTTCATACGAGTCTTCAGGAACAATGAAGAATATACCGCTCTATAGACCTTATAACAAAGCTATAGAATGTGTCCACTTTTCACCACCACCACCAGGTAAAATTCCAGGACAGACAACCTCGGTTCTTTTCCAGAGATGAAGCCTTTATTTCAGATTTCAGGCCCAACACACAGCAATAATAACAGCTCTTTTCCAGAAAGTTATGGATGAATGTACCTTAATACCAAGATGTTACCTCCATTCATCCATACATCCATCCCTCCATCCATCCCTACATTACATTTCTCTAAACCATCTTTCAACATTTCTTATACAATTTCTTCCCTATTGGGTAACATGGAGAGTTGCCTGATTGGCTAATGTAAAGCTAATCAAAGGGATTAGTTTACATTTGTTTGTTGTAAACAATCCTTCTCCCTTAAATACAAAGGCCTTGTGACATCTTGTAAAGTGCGGAGACCAGTAGTCTGGCATTATACAAAAGCCCCACTAGAGTGTTAATGACAGTGATGTTTGTATTTAAGTTAAGAAGGAATGTCCTGTTGTACCCCAATCTACATATAGTATTCAAAACAGGACTATGTTAAAATTGCACACAAAATTCAGACATTGCAGACGAAAAGCCTGATCTCATTTAAAGATATGCAGATGATTGCACGCGGCCTACCAAACTGTAAAAGCCTGTTTCAATGTTAGCTTCTATGGGATGTACAGAAATATATATAATATATATATATAAAATATATATATATATATTCCTACAACTTCGACCCTGCATCGACTACCGTGGTCTGAATAAGATTACGGTGAAAAAACGCTACCAACTGCCGCTGATCTCGGAGCTCTTCGACCGACTTCGGGGGGCTAGGATCTTCACCAAACTGGACTTGCGAGGGGCCTATAACCTTATCCGAATCCAAGAAGGCGACGAGTGGAAGACGGCATTCAACACACGGGACGGGCATTTCGAATACCTAGTTATGCCCTTCGGTCTCTGCAACGCCCCTGCGGTGTTTCAGGGGTTCATTAACAACATCTTCAGGGACCTCTTATATGTGTGCGTGGTCGTGTATCTGGACGACATATTGATCTTTTCGCCTGATCTCAAGTTCCACCGTCTTCATGTGCTCCAGGTCCTCAGTCGCCTTCGGGAGACTCGCCTCTTCGCCAAATTGGAGAAATGCCAATTTTATCGATCCATCCTGCCCTTCCTAGGATATATTGTTTCCGCCAAAGGACTTCAAATGGACCCGGCCAAACAGTTGGCCGTCCTGCAGTGGCCTCGTCCAACTGGCCTTCGGGCCATTCAACGGTTCCTAGGCTTTGCAAATTATTACCGCCAGTTTATTCCACACTTCCCGACGCTAGTGGCTCCCATTGTGGCCCTTACTAAGAAGTCTGGCAATCCGAGGCTGTGGCCACAAGCGGCCGAAGATGCCTTCTCCCGACTCAAGGCGGCCTTTGCATCGGCTCCCGTTTTGTCTTGTCCGGACGCAGAGAACCCGTTTTTTCTGGAGGTGGACGCATCATCCATAGGAGCAGGGGCGGTGCTCTCTCAGAGGGATTCCAAGGGCAAGTTGGTCACGTGCGGTTTCTTCTCGAAAACGTTCTCTCCTGCGGAGAAGAACTACACCATTGGTGACCGTGAGCTGTTGGCCATTAAATTGGCCCTTGAAGAGTGGCGTCATCTGCTTGAAAGGGCCCGACATCCGGTTACCATCTACTCGGACCACAAGAATCTGGTGTACCTCCAGGCGGCTCAGCGCCTTAATCCCCGGCAGGCTCGTTGGGCCCTCTTCTTCTCGCGGTTCAATTTCACGATCCATTTCCGCCCAGCCGAGAAGAACGTCATACCCGATGCTCTGTCACGGACGTTGGACGTGATAGGGGAGGAGTCTCCACCTTCCCACATCATTCCTCCCAACCGTCTGATCACCGTAGCTCCGGTAGTTTTACGGCAGATACCTCCGGGCAAGTCCTATGTGCGTCCAACTCTTCGGAGGAGAATCCTGAAGTGGGCTCATGGCTCTTGGGTTGCCGGCCACCCGGGAGCTCGGAAGGCGGCACAGCTCATTGGTCGGTACTACTGGTGGCCCGACCTAATCAAGGATGTGAAGGATTTTGTGGCCTTGTGCTCTTCGTGTGGTCGCAACAAGACACCTCACCTCAAGCCGGCAGGATTGCTCTTTCCCCTGCCCGTTCCGGACCGTCCATGGTCCCAGATTGCCATGGACTTTATCACAGATCTCCCGCCGTCGGCGGGTAATACTGTCATTTGGGTCATCGCCGATCGCTTTTCTAAGATGGCACATTTTGTACCTTTGCCTGGACTACCATCAGCACCTCGTCTGGCAACCCTCTTTTTCCTGCATGTCTTCCTCCTGCATGGCCTTCCTCGACACATTGTGTCCGATCGCGGAGTTCAATTTGTCTCTCGTTTCTGGCGGTCTCTAAGTTCGAAGCGCGAAGTGGATTTGGACTTTTCCTCCGCTTACCATGCGCAGTCAAACGGGCAGGTAGAAGGAATTAACCAGATCTTGGAGAATTACCTACGTCATTTCGTCTCGGCCCAGCAAGATGATTGGGCAGACTTGTTACCCTGGGCCGAATTCGCCCACAATTCCTTGGACTCTTTGATTCCACAGACGCTTCTCCGTTTTTCGTGGTGTATGGACTACATCCCCGCCCACCCCTCCCGCTGTCATCGGTCTCAGATGTTCCTGCTGTGGACTCCCTGATCCGTGACCTGAAGTCTATTTGGGACAACGCGCAGCAATCTTTGCTCCGGGCCTCCGCTCGGATGAAGCTCCAGGCGGATAAACACAGAAGGTCTCCGTCCTCGTTCAAGCCTGGGGATAAGGTCTAGTTGTCCTCCAAATATGTTTGTCTAAGGATTCTGTCCTACAAACTGGGTCCCCGGTTCCTTGGCCCTTTTGAAGTCTTGAAGAGAATCAACCCGGTGGCCTACAAGCTCCGGCTCCCCCCCTCGATGCGTATTCCGAACTCCTTCCATGTTTCCCTGCTAAAGCGAGTCATCTTGAACAGGTACGTTCGGAGGGTGTCTCCCCCTGCCCCAGTGGCCGATGCCTCGGACGTCTTTGCCGTAAAGGAAATCCTGGCTATGAAGAAAACCAAGGGGAAACGTTACTTTCTGATTGATTGGAAGGGGTTCGGTCCCGAGGAAAGATCGTGGGAACCGGAGGAGAACATCATGGACCGTAATGTACTCCAGAGATTTCTTCAGTGCAAAAGGAGGGGGAGACCTAAGGGGGGGGGGGGGGGGTACTGGCACGAGTGGCGCGGCCGCCCGGGGGCCGGGCTGCAGGCGCACTCGTTGCCTGACAATGCGGGCCGCAACGGGTGCGGGCAGCGCCGCCTCCCGCGTGCACCCCCGTCCCCGCAAGTCTCCCATCTCACCTGACCCCGCTCCAGTCTGTGTGCGCGGCCGGTGCGCGCGCCCTGGCCCCTTAGGGCAAGCACGCTGGCTTTCGCAAATTTAAAGGGCCAGCGCGCCCATAATTGAAAACACCTGCCGCTGTCCCTATATCTTCGCTCCACCTCTTCCTGGCCCTCGCCGATTCCATAGCGCTCTGACCTACGCGAGGAAGCCCTGTCTACGTTCCGGTTCTCTATCCTGTGTACCAGTCTCTCCGGCTCACGTTTACCGACCACGAACCTTCGCTGCCTGCCCTGACCTTCTGGCCCGTCCCTGACTACGAGTTTGCCTGCCGATTCTGTACCGCGCTATTCCTTGGCTACCACCGCAAGCAAGTCACATCAGGGGTAGCGACCTGGTGGAATCCCGCCGCAGCAAGTCCATCCCGCTTTGCGGCGGGCTCTGGTGAAAACCGGGACCCACTTAGACTCCATTCCCTGGTGTGGCTTACGCCATCGCTTGCGGTGGCCCAGTGGATCCACAGCCCAGGACCGTTACAGTGGTAACATCATGGTGCGGGGCTGTTTTTCATCATACTGCACTGGCAAACTTCATACAATTGAAGAATGGATGAATGGACAAATGCACTGAGACATTCTTGATAAATATCTGCTGCCACATAACAGGATGATGGAGATGAAACAAGGGTGAACATTTCAGTGAGACAATAATCTCAAACACACGGCCAAGGAAACTCTCAATTGATTTCAGAAAAAGAAAATAAAGCCGAGCCAATCACCTGAGCTGAATCCCATAGAAAATCTATGGCAGGAACTGAAGCTCAGAGTTCATAGATGGAGCCCACGGAAGCTTCAGGTTTTGAAAAAACCCCACCTGAGCAATGTATGCGACTAGTTTCTACATACAGGAAACATCTTGAAGCGGTCATCACCAACAAAGGCTTTTGTGCGAAGTATTAAATACATTTCAGTAAGTGTATTCAATACTTTTTCCCTGTGTCATTTCTCGTTTTCACAAATAACTTAATTTATGGATGTCTATGGTTTGATTTTTTTGCATGTGTGGATTTGACAAGTTGTTGCTGACATCTGGTGAAAGTTTCATGTCAACAGAAAGAAGTGGATGTCCTTTGACTCCATCACACACTGATGACCAAAACAATGTCCTTCGGAACCTGTAATCAAAGCCAACTCCAGGCACGTTTAAGAGAGGTGAGAGGCACCCAACATAACTGTTAACATTGGCATGGCCTGCGTGCTAGATGACCTGACCACACCACCAGACACATACTGTACATCATCATCTTGAATAGTCCAGGGAGCATCTACCCTGGGTGAGAGACCAGTGGTCCTTAGTGCTGTTCAGTGATGAAAGTCAATTCCCTCTAAGCAGAAATGTTGGCCGCCGATGTTGCTGGAGAGATGTAAAAGAGAGATATGCATCAGCCAGGTCAGGTACCCTTGTCGGTTGTCTAGCACGCAGAACACGCTGATGTATATGGTTAAGAATGGTCTGATGTGATAAGTCTTGAACCTGGATTTTTTTTTTTATTAAACCTACATACATATATACAAACATACACACTAGCATAATTTTTTAGTAATAATAATAATAACAGTAATTGTGCTATCAAACCTTTTTTTTTATTTATACAATTAAAAAATAAAAATAATCAGAACTATATTTTCTGAGACCTTGCTATTTGTTTTATTGATAAGTACTTGAGTTTCTAATCAGCCCCTTATTTACTGTTGCCGACATTCAGCTACAATCAAACTCTACTGTTGCATTGTATACAGCTGCTTCAAAAACACTGTACAGCAGTTCATTGATAAGATTTTCTACACCACACACAGATTTACTACGTGGGTTAAAGTGCCAACTAGTGGTCATTGGAGGAATTCCTATCTCTGAGCATCTCCATACAGACGGAAGCCAGCATTAAATTCAGCTTTGTGTGTGATGTGATTATGTCTAATTAATATTTATAAGATCTGAGCATTTAGGTCTCAGGCTTTTTATAATAAACTGATGGGATTGTGACATGAAATGTATCGCCTTGATATTATTTGGAATAAATATTTACTGCATTGCAAATTAAAATATAAATAAATAAAATGACAGTTAATCATTTTAATCTGATAAAAAAATCACATAAAAAATCTACAGATATGTATATAATACACATTAATGCAGTAAAAAACAAATGACAAATATAGAGATATTAAGAAAAAAAAACCTAACCATGAACAAGATTCATGTTTTCTTCTATGTTCTTGAATATTTTGTAGTTTCTGAGCATCTAAAATGTTTTTGGACACATCAAAAATCGAATACATCGTCTATCCGGCATGAATCCTGATGAGAAAGAAAATGGTGCTAATAATTTTGATGCGAGGACTGATAGCTGCAGATGGCTGATTATCTGCAGATCTGTCTAATTGTATATTTTTTTTCCTGTCTGAGTCAGTAGACTGTAAGACGGTTAAGGGTTAAGGATGGAAAATCACATTTTGTTGCTATGCGAAACTAGGGAACATCAGGTTTTAAGAAGAAGAAAAAAAGGAAGAAGCTGGTATATCACCCCCTTAAAAAGGTGAAAGGTAGACTGAGCCAAAACGCATATGCTGACGTCTTACTTATCCCAAGAGAATCAATGATGTTTTTTTGTGTGATCAATGTAATATTCCACTGCTAAATTTAGGGACTGTGCATCCTATGAAAATGGCACCTTACTATGACTAATTAACAATAAAAAATGTGATTGTCTACAAGTTTAATTATTTAATCTCCTGGGTTTTGATTAAATTAAAACTCTTTGCCTGGAGGCAGAGAGAAAGAGACATCTCTCCCCATTGTTATTTTTCATTGAGAATTCTGAGAAAAAAAAAGAAAAAAAAGATAGAAACAGATGAGAAGATTCTGTTTGTTTCTTATTAAACATACAATCGGACGCTTTACTGCAAGAAAAAAAAATTATATTGATTTGTTCTTTCTCATAAATCAATTCACTGTATAAAATGGGTTTAATGAAACCACAGCAAATAAGGGGTTAATCTGTGCGCCTCGACGAGAGGATGAGGAGCTCTTGTAAACACAGGTCGTTTATTAACCCCTTGTGTATGACATGGAGAAGCGGAACGGCAGAGCCCCTCCTGTGACGCAGATGGTAAAGTTGCTCAGGGATCCTGGGAGTCATTTAAAAGAAGGTGAATTTCGTCTCTCTTTTTTTTACTGGAATACAGTTGTGAGAAAAGAAAGTGATTGCTGAAAGAAGAAAAAAATAAAAGAAAAATGATGAATGTATCACTGATCCGTGTCCACAAGAGGGCAGCACATTTTGGAAGCAAAGAAACGACAGATTGCAAGCTTATGAAACTCTTCAGATGGGTAGTTAACAGCAAAGAACTTTTTTTAAATTGTTTTAGACATAAAAATATCTATAGTCATTTTCTGAGATCTGCACGTCACTTTCTGCATGCAGTGAACATAAAAGGAATCTAAATTATTGGCTGTATTTATTTTCATTTAATTTTTATTGTCTTATTTCAAAGAGGATCGTATCAGTCAATAAAATACGGAAACAAACTGTTCACAGGGTCCAATCCGGATAACATGCTGATACTGCGGGATTTTATTTTTAAACAGTTTTCTTTTTTACGACCTGAATATTTTATACATGATGAAACATTGCTTATGTCTTATTGACACAGCAAAACACACACGTGTATATATGCATACATGTGTATATATATATTATACACACACACACAGTGGGGAAGATAAGTTTTGATACACTGTCAATTTTACAAGTTCTACCACCTACAAAGAATAGAGAGGTCTGTAATGTGGAGGCTGGTTAGGTCACTGAATGACCTTGAAATGCTTCCCTGGCTGTGTGTTTGGATCATGATTGAAGACCCAGCCACAACCCATCTTCAATGCTCTTACTGAGGGAAGGAGGTTGTTGGCCAAGATCTCATGAGACATGGCCTCATTCATCCTCCATTCAATATGATGCAATCGTCCTGCCCCCCCAAAGTATATTTCCACCCCCATGCTGCACAGTTGGGACGGTGTTCTTGGGGTTTTATTCACTATTTTTCTTCCTACAAACAAGGAGAGTGGAGTTGATACCAAAAAAAATCTATTTTGGTCCATTCTGACCACTTGACCTTCTCCCATGCTTTCTCTAGATCATCCAGATGGTCATTGGTGAACCTAAAATGGGCCTGGACATGTGCTGGTGTGAGCAGGGGGACCTTGTGTGCTCTGCAGGATTTTAATCCATAACTGCGTAGTGTGTTACTAATGGTAATCTTTGAGACTGTGATCCCAGCTCTACTCAGGTCATTTACCAGGTTCTCCCATGTAGTTCTGGACTGATTCCTGACCTTTCTCAGAATCATCCTTACCCCACGAGACGAGATCTTGCATGGAGCCCCAGACCAAGGAAGATTGACAGCCATCTTGTGTTTCTTCCATTTTCTAGAAGAGTGAAGAAATCAGGCGATACCTTTTAGAGGCTAACTGAGTATATTTGATGGTGAGCTTTCGAGAGAACTAGCTCCCTTCTTCAGACATGATGATATACAAGAAATTGAAAATTCACAGGTTTTTTTATACACACAAGACTTTGGACCTTCAAAGGATCTTAGAATTTTTAAAACATAACAAAATGCAATATAAGCAAACAAGTCATTTACAACAGGTCAAACAATTAACTATCGGGAAAACTTGTGAGGATGACAGAGGGTCAGTAAATCTGCCGTCTTATCTCACAGCCATCTCGTGTAATTTGTGGCCTCACAGTTCACTTATAGTTTGACATAAAACTAGCATGGATATTTTCCCATTTTGCAGGGGTCTGAAATTTTTGCATTATTTAAATTCCCATCCTTTTCTCTCCCCCTGCGTCTTAAAGTGTCCCATTAAAACCACAATCTTCAGATCTTCAATACAGTGGTCCTCTCTGGAGAAGTGTTGTGCCACTGGAAGATCAGTTCTATGTTATTAATAGTGAATCTGTGGGAGTTCATGCGCTGCTGAGTCTTTGCCCTGTTTCCCCCACTAAAGGCCTATGGTCGGGCATTGCACACACATAATCAGATACACCACATTGCTAGACCCGCAGGAAAATGTCCCCCTAATTCTGTGCACCTGCTGGGGACTGTGGGACAGGTACACTGTCAGCAGTGTGGATGTGCCTGCAGGTCTTGCACTGTTTTGCAGGCAGGGTGAGGTGCCATTTCAGTTGGGGCCTTCAGGGCGCTCCGGACAATAATACGCCGCAGGTTTGGGGGGTTGCCGAAAGGAGAGGAGAGGGGGGGGACTGGAATATGTTTTGAGGGCCCATTGTCTCTATGTAGCACAGGTTGAAGTTCCTTGGCAAACTTTCGTAGGATCTCCAGCTGTGGGTTGTAGGTGACAACTAGGGGCACGAGTCTTCCTTCTGGGTCTTTGTATGTGAGCAGACTGTCTCTGTTGATGGCGGCCGCTTTGTGATTTGATTGTCCGTCACTTTTGGTTTGTATCCCAATTGGAGAAATTTTGTCCTCAGATCCAGGAGATGTTTGTCCAGGTCTGTCTTGTTGGAGCAAATACGAATTGAAACCGTATAGCCGGCTTTTAGATAAAAGGATTGCTTTGTGTGCTTGGGGTGGAAGCTGTCATTCCTGAGGTAGGACGTTCTGTCTGTGGGTTTTGTGGTAAACTGATGTGAGTAGCCGGTGTTCTTTGATGTGTATTGTAGTATCCAGACGGTGGATTTTGCTCTCTGAATAGTAAGCTTGAGGTTATGGTGGGGTGGAAGTTATTGAAGTCATTATGGAATTGAAAATTTGGCCTCCTCGCCCGCAGTCCAGATGACAAGATATCATCGATGTAACGGAGGTACATCATGGGTTTGGTGTGCATGTGGATAGATACGCTCCTTCCAGTTCAGCCATAAAGAGGTTTGCATACTGGGGCGCACATCTGGACCCCATTGAAGTTCCCATTCGCTGTAGATATAGGTCCTCTACAAACATTCCCCACAAGGATGGAGTTGCAGCATGTCGGACACACCTGGAGAAACTAAACCTCCCAACAAAACCAATAACACAGCTCATACAGTTCATACTCAGCCACAACTATTTTAAATTTGGAGAGGCACAGCAATGTCTAAACCACTGGCAACAACAGTTACTACAAACCTAAGTGAAAATGGACAAATTGTGCCAATATTGCCATTTTCCCTCCATGGTGTCATGTGACTCGTTAGTGTTACAAGGTCTCAGGTGTGAATGGGGAGCAGGTGGGTTAAATGGGGTGTTATCGCTCTCACACTCTTTCATACTGGTCACTGGAAGGTCAGCATGGCACCTTATGGCAAAGAACTATCTGTGGATCTGAAAAAAATAATTGTTGCTCTACATAAAGATGTCCTAGGCTATAAGAAGATTGCCAACACCCTGAAACTGAGCTACAGGATGGTGGCCAAGACCATAAAGTGGTTAAACAAGACAGGTTCCACTCCGAACAGGCCTCGCCATGCTTGATCAAAGAAGCTGAATGCACGTGCTCAGCATTATATTCAGAAATGGTCTTTTCAAACTAGACGTACAAGTGCTACCAGCATTGCTGCAAATGTTAAAAGGTTGGGGGGGTCAGCCTGTCAGTACTCAGACCATATGCCACACTGCATCAAAATTGGTCTGCATGGCTGTTATCTCAGAAAGAAGCCTCTTCTAAAGATGAAGCACAAGAAAACTTGCAAACAGTTTTTCTGAAGACAAGCAGACTAAGGACAAGGAACACTGGAACAATGTCCTGTGGTCTGATGAGACTAAGATAAAGCTATTTGGTTCAGATAATGTCAAGTGTGTATCAAGCGGGTGTGGTGGCAACCCGGTGAGGAGTACAAAGACAAGTGTGTCTTGCCTACAGTCAAGCATAGTGGGAATGTCATGGTTTAGGGTTGCATGAGTGCTATCGACTTTAGGGAGCTACAGTTAATTGAGGGAGCAATGATTGCCAAGATGTACTGTGACATACTGGAGCAGAGCATGATCCTTTCCGTTCAAACACTGGGCCACAGCGCAGTATTCCAACATGATAATGACCCAAAAAATACCTCCAAGTAAACCACTGCCATGTCTAAAGAAAATGAGGGTACATGTGCTGGTCTGGCCAAGCATGTTTTCAGACCTAAACCCTACTGTTCATCTGTGAGGCATCTGCAAAAGGAAGGTGGAGAAGCACAAGGTCTCTAACATCCACCAGCTCATTGATGTTGTCATGGAGGAGTGGAAGAGGATTCCAATGGCTGCAACCTGTGAAGCTCTAGTGACCTCCATGCCCAAGAGAGTTAAGGCAGTGCTGGAAAATAATGATAGCCACACAAAATATTGATACTTAGGGCACAATATGTCTATTTTCACTTAGGGGTGTACTTACTTTTGTTGCCAGTAGTTTAGACATTGATGGCTGTTAGTTGAGTTATTTTGAGGGCACACCAAATTTACATGATTAAACAATCTGTACACTGACTACTTTACATGTGTCAGAGTGTTGTATCTTCAGTGTTGTCCCATAAAAAGATACAATACAACATTTACAAAATGTGAGGGGTGTTTTTGTGAGACACTGTGTATCGATAGATAGATAGAAATGTCTGTTTCTGTTGTCTGTTCTTTATGAATGGCTAAATGATCGGTGTAATCTGCACCAAATTTGGCACATACTGTAGGTAAATCAGACACAAAGAAATTGGAACTCATATTTATACTGAATTTGAACATCTTCATAAATTGATACCCTTTTAGAACAACCATATCACCAAAACGGAACTCTACATTTGGAAAGGAGACTCATGCCTGCTTCTTGAAACCTCATAGCAGACCCAAGCTTATCTCTAGGCTGACCAGTAGCAAACAAAGTTTTTAACTATACACAAACTGACACCTATTAATGAAATGTAATAGACCTATGTTAATCTAGGTAATTCTTCTAGTATATGTATATGTATGCATAAACATCCTTGGGAGAGGCAGAAAGGAAGTGAGAAAGAGACAAAAAAACAAGAGGCAGAGTATAAGAAGCATGCACAATAGCTGTAGGGTGGGCCCCAGAATAAACTCCACTGGTCGACTCCAGAATAAATTCCACTATTGGGTCTTAGACACCCCAGTCTGACAAAGCATTGACTCCATAAGCCCTCTGAAGTGTCCTGTGGTATCAGGCAATAAAAGGATATTCCCACCACACGCATTGATGACATATTGCTAGGATATGCCATCAATGTGTGAAAGGTGTGGGATTGGAGCGGCATGCTTGATTCTACTCGCACCTTTCATTGAAATCAATGAAAGCATGCTGACTACCTCTCTATTCAATACAGAGAAGTTCCATGGCCCATTCTCGACATAGGTGTTGGTCCCAAACGTGGGACACTCACCTATCACACATTGATGATATAGCCCAGCGATATCCGAATTAAGACATGAGCAGAAGATCCTTAAAGAGTACCTATCACCTTCAGAGAAACCTCATGAAGTAATAGGAGACTAAAATACAAACACTTTCTCAAATATGCTTCATTAGGAAAAAAAAAGCATTTCACCTGTAATTCAGTTTTTAAAAAAGTGCCTGCCTTTAAGACAGCTCGGAAGTTGGGCCAAGTCAGCACATGACAGCTTGATGGATCACTGTGCTGACAGTTGACTGCTTCTGAGCTGGGAGAGTCCACTATGCAGGGGGGAATTTGTAAGTCTACATCATGTGCACACCAGCAGCAGTGTAATATAGATGTGCTATGGAGGAGGAGGCTGAAGCAACAGGTAAACCCTGTCACACTATGTTCTCAGTGGGCTGTGCCTGCAGTGTATGTAGTGAGAGACTCAGATTACTCTGTACAAGCAGCTATGCTCTCGGCTCCCCCTGCACAGTTGGTTTCTTCCACAACCTTCTGTAGGATCTCCTGACTTACAAAATGAAAGTAAAACCTGTTCCCCTATAATACTGTAATACTGAGGGAAATCCTCTGGATTTCTAATGACATGTATTTGAGAAAAGTCTTATAATTTCATCTACTATCAATTTTTGTGTGTTTGTGTGGAGGTGATATGTACTCATTAAGTCCTGTAAACAATGAGTTGTGATCTCCATTTATTAAACTTGTTCTTCCAGCACATGCCATAAATGTTTGGCTGGATTGAGATCTGGGAAATTTTGTTGTGAAGTCAACACCTTGAATTCTTCATGTTCCTTAAACTGTTTCTGAATATTTTTGTGTGGCAAAAGTATTATCCTGCCAAAAAATGACACTTCCATCAGAGAATACCGCTAAAATAAAGTTGTGGATTTGGTCTGTACAATGTTTAGGTAAGTAGAATAAGTCATAGTAACATCCACATGATGCCAGAACCTAAAGTTTCCCAGCAGACCATTGCTCAGAGCATCACATTCCTTCTCTTGGCTTTCCTTTTGTGCTTAATGCATCCTGGTGCCATTTCTTTTCCAGGTAAGTGGCACACATACAGCCATCCACTTGATATAAAAAGGAACTGTCCTCAGACCAGGGAACTTGTATTTACTGCTCTATGGTTCATTTCTGATGCTCATGTGCCCAATGTAGGTGCTTTCACCCGTGGACAGAGGGCAGCATTGGCACTCTCACCTTTCTGCAGTTACTCCCCCACAAGCTTGGATGCCTTCTTTGTTTTGACACCTTTCTATCATAGGTAGCAGGAACAATAGCTCATTTTTGTAATTGACCAGCTAGACTAGCCTTTACTCCCCAAGCGTATTAGTGAGCCTTGAACACACATGGCTCTGTTGTTGGTTCACAGGTTGTCCTTCCTTGGACCACTTTGAGAAGTTACTAACTACTGCATAACAGAGATACCTCACAAGCCCTGCTGTTTAGGGATACTGTGACACAGTAATGTTCCATTATAATTTTGTACCTGTCAAAGCTTTCAACACATAAACTTAATGATAACTGTCTACTCACTGCTTAAGCCCTTCCCGACACTGGATGCACCCATATGTCCATTGTTGAAAGGTGTTCCCACAAATGGGTACATCCAGGAGATCATTCTGGCTCACAAGCAGAGCCGCATTATCGGTGCTGGGAACCAGCTGTATAATACAGCTGGTTTCATGTGCTATCAGCCAGGACTGGAGTGTACTCAATTGCGACCATGACTGCTAAGGGGAAGAGAGGAGGGGAGCTTTCTCTGTCTCCATCAGCATCCTGCGGTATGATCTCTGGGTGTCTTTCATGATATACTGGAAGCCTAACATAGGCTTCCGGGCTATTTATGATGTCATCAAGCCTTGCACAGCCTGAGATTGATTGACAGTTGCTATTACAGTGCTATACAGTCATGTACTGCACTGTATTATAACAGCGATCTAGCGATCACTGAGTGTGGTCCTCCATGGGGAAAGGTGACATTTAAATTTTTTTTTTTAAAAAGTGTGAAAAAAATTAAAAATTTTAAAAAATGAAAACACGTACACTGCCCTTTCCCCATTTAAAAGGTCACTCACCCTGAAAAAGATTTTACAAAGAGTACACATATGTGGTATCACCATGGAAGTAGCCTATGAATCTGTCATATTATTAACCTGCTCAATGAACAGCATAAAAGAGAATGGCAGAATTGTGATTTTGTTCATCCCGCTGTACATAAAATGGAATAAAAAGTAATCAAAAAGTCATATGAACCAAAAAAGGTACTAACAAAGATGTTAGTTCATCCATAAACAAAAGCCCCTATAGAGCTTTGTGTATGGAAAACTATAAGGGCTCGTTCACACGGCTGATTTGGGCACTGATTTCAGCCATACTGCGCGCCGTATTTGCGCTGCAGTACGGCTGAAATCCGTCTCTGTCATTACGGTAACCCATAGTTCTCATAGAGAACTATGGATTTCATCTACTCTCCCCGCTCGGCGTAGTGACATGTCTATAATTTACGTAGTGTACGCGCCGTGAATAATGCATTTCTATGGGGCCGGCGAGCTTCCGGCCCCCCACCCCACACCCAAAATCCGTCCCCGCAATTACGTCGGCAATAAGCTGTGTGAACTAGCCCTAAAAGAGAGATGCATAATCATTGTTTCACACATTAAAATTTTTTTTTATTTCTTTTAAAGTGCTACAGGAAACAAAAATGTAAATTGAGTATCACTGTAATTGTATCGCCACATAGATTAAAACTAGTTTGTCTTGTATACTGCACGGTGAGCATTGTAGACAAATAATAGACGCTACTAGAATTGCTGTATTTTCTTTATCCTGCCTTCCAAAACAATGGATTAAAAGGCAATCAAAAAGCCTAAACCAAAAAAGATCTAAAACGGTACCGATAAAAATGTAAACTCATCCCACAAACAACAAGCCCCTACACACAAAAATAAAACAGTTATGTTTCACAAAAAATGTGTTTGTTTTTTCAAATAAAAAGTTTTTATATGTTAAAGCAGTTAAACATAAAAAATATATACATTAGGTATCGCTGTAAATGTATCAACCTGCTGAGTGAAGGTATCATCATTGTTGTACATGTTATGACCCGCATAGTAAAGTAATCATCATTTATACCTCATGGCAAACGCTGTAGAAATGAATCCCAAAAAACAATGGTGGAATTGTTGTTTTTTTTTCTCCACTTTCACAGCACCAATGTTAAAAAAAAATAGTCAAACATCGGAGTCCAAAATGCACAATACATTTCATGAATCCAAAATTGGCTGAATTCTGAAAGGTTTCACCTGTTCTGGTACTCTGGGGACTCTGCAGTGCGACATGTCACCTACCAAAATCTGCATTTCAAAAGCCAAATAGCGCTGCCTCCCTTGTACATCCTGTCATGCGCCCAAACAGTGGTTTACACCAACATATAGGGTACTGCTGAACTTGAAAGAAATTGCATAACAAATTTTAGTTTTTTTTCAGGATTCCTTGATATTATTGAAACATTTAAATTTTTTATTTCCACAGCCTAACGCTTAAAAATTTGTAAAACTCATATGGGGTCAATATAGTCAATATACGCAAACACATATATATACAGAGAAGTCAGCACTCACCATTACCCTCTGGAGTGCATTTGTACACCTGTGCTTGGTCCAAGTTTGTTGCAGTAGGTTTAGGCGTCAACGCCCGGAATCCTTGGCTCACAGCAAGAGCCCAACAACAAAAAAGACAACAAGATCCAGCGGACTTCCAAACTTCGTTTTCAAACTGCTTTATTCCATTATTCCATAGCAGGGGGTACACTGACGCTCCAAGTTCTACTTACAATTACTTGAAGTTCCAATGGGGGCTACTGCCTCTCCATCCATGGCAAACCTATTTATGGCGTGGTGGGAACACCACGCCATATATAGTGTGCATAATCCCTTCTCTAGCAACATTGTCTGGTATGGGCGCTACATGGATGACCTCCTCATCGTGTGAGGTCGGGGTGTGGTGTCCATACCGGACTTTGTGAGATACCTTAATATCTATGATGTTAACTTACGTTTTACGTTCTCACATGATGATATCAGATGACATTTTTTTGCCTATTGTTAAAAAGGTGATAGTACCCATTCCAAAGGGTTTTTACGCCTGTTTAGGAAAAAGATTAGTGGCAATATTATCCTAAGAGCCGATAGTTGCCATTCCCAGGATACTATTAAGGCTATCCCGTATTGGGAATATTACAGGGTGGTTAGATCGTGTACTAATGAAAAAGATAGCATAGGGGAAATGAACAATGTGGATATCAGATTACGTAATAGAAGATATGCTAATAGTCAGTTGCAAAAAGTGAGAAAAAAAGTAGAAGGGTTAACACAGGAAATGATTTTGCAAAAAAACCAAGAAAAAAACAGAGTAAAGGGGAATACAAAAAAGGTGTTGTGTTTTTCCACAGCCTATAATAAGGATTATGATGCTATTAAAAAAATCTTTTTTAGGAATATTAACATTTTAAGACAGGACACCTTGTTGGCGGATATAGGCGATGGGGGTTTACAGATGGTGGCCAGACGGGGAAAAAGAATAGGGAATGCTATTTCCCCAAGTAATTCAGGAATAAGGAAAACAAATGATGGAAGTTGGTTATCAATAAAGGGCTTTTTTCCTTGTAATAAAGCACGATGGGGGCATTTGTAATAAAAAACTTAACACATTTAACCCCTTAACGACCGCCCACGTTTTTTTGACGGCGGGGATTTCAGGGCGTTCGTCTGCAGCGCGTCTTTTGGGCGTCGCTGCAGACATCGGTGTTTGCGGCGCCCGGCGCCGCAATTGCGCTGAGATCGGGGTGTATACACAGCCCCGATCCCAGAGCATGTCCTGCAGGCATCGGGGAGCGGAGGAAACCTCGCAAACCCAATGCTTTTAACCCTTTGATTGCCGCAGTTCGTCACCGCAGCGCAATCAAAGGGTTCCCCTGCTCTGTCGGGTGATCGGAACGCCGGTCACCCCACAAAGCTCAGGGACCGGCCTTTCACAGTCAGCTCTGGGGACCTAGCGTGGCCCAGAGCTGTCTGTGTATGAAGCCAGTTATTAGGGACACACTGTGTGCTGTCTAATCAATGCCTGTGTCAAACTGACACAGATTAGCATGTATTAGCATTTTATGAATATGCTAATACATTACTAAGTGTAAAAAAAATTTTTACAAAATGTTAAACAGTTCTCCCTTCATGGGGGTAAAAAAAAAAGTACAAAAAAAACATAAAAAGTGTAAAAAAAAAATAAAAAATAAAGAATAAAATAAAAATAAATATTTACTAAAAAATAATTGTACATAAATTACACGCACAAAAAAACCTAAACATATTTGGTATCCACACGACAGTAATAACCTGTAGAATTAATCTAACAAGTTATTAAGTGTGAAATGTGAATGGTGTAAAAAAAAATTGAAAAAAAACAAAAAAAATTTTTGTAAAAAAAAAAATATACTGCAATTATTTATAAGTGCACTTAAAGTATTCCCTTATAAAGTACAACTTGTCTCGACTAAAACGAGGCCTCATCCAACTGCATCATTGAAAAAGTAAAAAAGTTACAACTGTTTAAACGCAAGGAGGCCAAAACTAAAAAAAATTTCTGGTCATTAACTACTTTTCAGGCGTTCGGCTTAAGGGGTTAAGGGACGAAATAACAAAACGTATAATATTGATGACTTCATTAATTGTGAAAATGACCATATTGTATATGTTATTCAATGCATACAATGTAATATGTTATACGTTGGGGGTACATCCGAAAGTTGAAGGTGAGAGTAGCAGAACATCTGGCCAGCATTAGAAAAGGCTGCTCCACACATTCTGGAGCGGTCAAACACTTTGTGGAGCAACATGCAGGAGCCATGGAAAGCTTCCGTTGCTATGCAATAGAAAAGGTAGTGAAGCCATCTAGTGGTGGTGACTGGCAATATATGCTACGTATCAGTGAAGCCCGGTGGATACATACCTTGGAAACAAGGACACCGTATGGTATGAATCTGAGAAATGATCTTGCCTATATATATTAATTGATAGGTATACTCCAGACCTATAATAGATGTTATAGATATAATAATGCTCTAGGATTATTTTTTACCTTCTCTTATGTTTTACTTTTTCTTTTTGTGTGGAAATGACGGAGGAAGGGGAGGGGTTTTGTCTCTCCCATTTCCTTTCTTACATATGTATATATATAGTGGATTAAGATGCTGAAGGTGGTATTCTCCGTGATCAAGGGCTTGCATTTGCCCGAAACGCGTTAGAGCGTCAGTGTACCCCCCTGCTATGGAATAATGGAATAAAGCAGTTTGAAAATGAAGTTTGGAAGTCCGCTGGATCGTGTTGTTTTTTTTATAGTCAATATACCCCTGTATGGACTATGACTTAAGTGGTGTAGTTTCCAATATGGGGTCTTTTTAGGGGTATTTACTGAGTTTTAGCACCTTAGGGTGCCCGAAACTTGATATGGTGCCTAAGAAAAATTATGATGAAAATGAGACCCCAAAATCCAGTAGTTGCCCCTTCTATTCTGAGGCTTGTGGTTGAGTCAAATAGTGCACTAGGGCCACATATGGGATATCTCTAAAAACACCAGAATCGGGGTTATCAATATTGAGTTTCATTTCCCTGGTAACATCTAACATGTGCCCAGTGAATAATAGATGAAATTTGAAAATCTGCAAAAAAAGTGAAATTTTGAAATTTTACCTCCATTTTGCTTTGTCTCAAGTTAAACTCCTAGAGGGGTATCATACTTCCTAAATGCTGCTTCAAATACAATAAGGGATGCAGTTTTATAGATGGAGTCATTTATGGGGCTGTCTAACATACAGGTCTCTCAAAATCATATAAGAATTAGAATGATCCCTACAAAAACATGTTACAAATTTGATTGAAAATGGAAAAAATTGTAACTGAATTTATAACCCCCTAATATTGTAAAAAAAAAAAAAAAAGACATCAACAATTGATGCCCATATAAAGTGTTTGTCA
>JAODAL010038920.1:0-38621 GCA_025379985.1 Phyllomedusa bahiana | reverse complement strand
GCCCCAAACAGGAAAGGAAAAATAAACGCCACATTGGTGAAGGTAAATTAAACCCGGGCCACATTGGTAAAGGAAAAAACACCGCCACATTGGTGAAAGGCAAAAAAACCCCGCACACGGGTTAAAGGGGTAATAAAACCCACCACGGTAAAAGGTAAATAACACCCCAATTGGTGGAAGGAAAACACCGCCACATGGTAAAGGGGGAAAAAATAAACATTTTAATTAAAAACAGGAAAAAGGTAAAAAACACCGCCACATGGGGAAGGGTAAAAAACACCACATGGGAAAGGTAAAATACACCCACATGGAAAGTAATAAATCCGCAACGGGAAGGAAAATAACACCCCCCAAAATTGGTAAGGGAAATAAACCGCCACATGGGGAAGGAAAAAACCCCACATTGGTGAAGAAATTTACACCGCCACACTGGTAAGGGTAAATAAACCCCCAACTGGTGAAGGTAAAAAAACACCGCCCAGGGGTTTGAAGGCAAAAAACACCCCCCACACTGGTGAAGGAAAAAACCCCCACGGGGGCCCCCCACACTGGTGAAGGGTAAAAAACACCCCCCAACGGGGAAAGGTAAAAACACCCCCAAATTGGTGAAGTAAATAACACGCCATTGGGAAGGAAAAACCCCGCCACACTGGTAAGGAAATAACACCCCCACGGGAAGGAAAATAAACCGCCACATGTGAAGGAAAAACAGCCACATGGTGAAGGGTTTAAAAAAAAAAAAAATTTTTAACCCGACACGGTGAAGGTAAATAAACCCACATGGGAAAGGAAAAAAACCCGCCCCCGGTAAAAAAATAACACCCCCACAGGGAAAGGTAAATAACCGCCCACATTGTAAAGGTAAATAAAACCGCCACACTGGTGAAGGTAAATAGCACCGCCACACTGGTCAAAGTAAATAACAGTGCCGCAACAGGGAAGGTAAAAAACACCGCCACACGGTGAAGAAAAGTAACACCCCCACCGGGAAGGAAATACCCCCCGCCACACTGGTAAAAGGTAAAAAACACCGCCACATTGGGAAGGTAAAAAAACAGCCACTTTGGTGAAGGAAATAACACCCCCACATGGTGAAGGTAAATAACCCCCACACGGGTAGTAAAACACCGCCACCTGGTAAAAAGAAATAACACCGAAACGGGAAGGTAAATAGCACCGCCACACTGGTGAAGGTAAATAACACCGCCACATTGGTGAAGGTAAATAATACCACCACACTGGTGAAGATAAATAGCACCGCCACACTGGTGAAAGCAAATAACATGGCCGCAACGGGGAAGGTAAATAACACTGCCACACTGGTGAAAGTAAATAACACCGCCACATTGGGGAAGGTAAATAATACCGCCACACTGGTGAAGGTAAATAACACTGCTACATTGGTGAAGGTAAATAGCACCGCCACATTGGGAAGGTAAATAATACCGCCACACTGGTGAAGGTAAATAACACGCTACTTTGGGTAAAGGAAAATAGCCCCCCACCGGTGAAGGTAAATAATACTTTTGCATATTTAGGGATCCTATGAAGTCCAATTGCATAGGAAAGTGCCCCCCCATGAAGTTCATTCATATGGAGATGACCCCCAAAGTCTCATCTGCATACAAAGTGGCCCCAGAAGTCTATCTGCATAGGAGGGGGCCCCCATGAAGTCTCCCCATAGGAGGGGGCCCCCCATGAAGTCTCATCTGCATATGGGGTGGCCCCCATAAAGTCTCATCTGCATAGGGGAGTGGCCCCCCATGAATCTCATCTGCATGGGGGGGCTCCCATGAAGTCTCATCTGCAATGGGGTGGGCCCCCATGAAGTTCATCTGCATAGGAGGGGGCCCCAGAAGTCCTTTGATCGAAGGGGCCCCCAGAATTTCCATCTGATATGGAGGTGGCCCCCATAAGTTCATCTGCATATGGAGGGGCCCCCCATAAAGTCTCATCTCATATGGATGGCCCCCATGAAGCCCTCATCTCATATGGAGGTGGCCCCCATAATTATCGAAAATTGGAGGGGCCCATGAAGTCTATTGCATATGGGGTGGCCCCCATAAAGTCCATCGCTAGGAGTGGCCCCCATGAAGTTCATCTGCATAGGAGGGGGCCCCCATGAAGTCCACTGCATAGGAGGTCCCCCCCTAATTTCTTCTGATATGGAGGTGCCCCCCATGAGGTCTCATCAGCGTACAGAGGTGACCCCCATGAAGACTCATCTGTATTTAGAGGTGACCCCCCATGAAGGTAAATACTTGTGAAGGTAAATAACACCGCCACACTGGTGAAGGTAAATAACACCACCACACTGGTGAAGGTAAATAACACCACCACACTGGTGAAGGTAAATAACACTGCCACACTGGTGAAAGTAAATCACTGGGGCCCATGATTGTGAAGCGAGGCCTCTAACCAAGGCCCATCTCCATATCATCTCTAATAAAAGCCTTTTCTGTCCCATCAGAACAGTTAACACACATGAAAAAGAAAGAGATGAGCACGTCGTGACCCGAGGCGCGGCTGCCAACACATCCAGGGTGAGAACAAAGCGGAGGTCCGTCCGTGCTAAGAATACTCTTCAGCAACATCTGCTGAACTTCAAACGTCCGGCCGCTCTGCCGTAAGAAACACAGAGCAGCCAATGGACCAGGAACCCTCCTTAACCCTCCCTTTACCGAAGAGAAACAAATCTGAAGAAGAGAGAACTTTGCGTCCGGCCCACGTACGGGTCGGGCCAAGCTCCAGTTTGAGGATTCGGAGGCAGAAGGTAAAAGTTTCCACCACGACGGCTGAGGGTAATCACGTCTAACCAGACGCAGGTAGGATGCCCACTAGAACGTAGAGAGGCCTTTCACAACAGCCTTGTGTAATATTCCCCAAACAAAGGGGAATTGTGTCATGGAGAACAATGGTCCTACAGGCGTTGCTGGAATTTTAATTGTATGATCCAGATTGGGATGACGACCTTTAGATTGGCAACGGCTCGGACTGAAAAAAAGAAAAATATACGGAGAAGGAAGGGTTCAGGTTACCGAGAATGTGTGCGGAACGGAGAAGGAACCTCGTGAGGTCTCAGGTTTACCAGCAAAAGTAGGAGGAAACGTCATCACCTGCAGTATAGGAGCCATATCCTTGAGGGGGTCTTGACTTTTAGGGGGGTGCACATCCTACAGGTCAAGGCAGAGGTTGTCTATGCGTGGTCATTACAATCAGGAGTATAGCAAGGAGAGGTGTCCACAAGTCTCAGACCTAAACGCTTCCGTACTCTTCTATTGTAAGAATCAGAGGTAGACTAACCAGACGTAAGGGCAGAGTCCGGGCAATGCTTGGAGGCCCACTCCATCTTAAGGCCGAAGACTACTAGTCCTTCACATAGTATATTGGGAGAAGATACCATTGGTGTTGGCCCATGAGCTGGTCTCCTAAGGGTATGTCCACACGATGAGTAAACTAACGGCTCGGACTGAAAAAGAAAAATATACGGAGAAAGAAGGGTTCAGGTTACAGAGAATGTGCGCGGAACGGAGAAGGAACCTCGTGAGGTCTCAGATTTACCAGCAAAAGTAGGTGGAAAAGTCATCACCTGCAGTGTAGGAGCCATATCCTTAAGGGGGTCTTGACTTTTAGGGGGTACACATCCTACATGTCAAAGCAGAGGCTGACTAAGCGTGGTCATTACAATCAGGAGTATAGCAAGGAGAGGTGTCCACAAGTCTCAGACCTAACTGCTCCCGTACTCCTCTATTGTAAGAATTAAAGGTAGATTAACCAGACATAAGGTCAATGCTTGGAGGCCCACTCCATCTTTAGGCGGAAGACTACTGGTCCGTCACATAGTATATTGGGAGAAGATACCATTGGTATGGGCCCATGAGCTGGTCTTCTAAGGGTACGTCCATACGATGAATAAACTTTACTCGTCAGATTCTATCATTGAAACCTCGTCAGACAATGCGGTTTTCAATGAGTCCTTCACATAGTATATTGGGAGAAGATACCATTGGTATGGGCCCATGAGCTGGTCTTCTCAGGGTACGTCCACACGATGAGTAAACAAACGGCTCGGACTGAATAAGAAAAATCTACTGAGAAGGAAGGGTTCAGGTTACAGAGAATGTGCGCGGAACGGAGAAGGAACCTCGTGAGGTCTCAGATGTACCAGCAAAAGTAGGTGGAAACGTCATCACCTGCAGTGTAGGAGCCATATCCTTAAGGGGGTTTTGACTTTTAGGGGGTACACATCCTACATGTCAAAGCAGAGGCTGACTAAGCCTTGTCATTACAATTGGGAGTATAGCAAGGAGAGGTGTCCACAAGTCTCAGACCTAAACGCTTCCGTACTCTTCTATTGTAAGAATCAAGAGGTAGATTAACCAGACAAAAGGTCAATGCTTGGGAGCCCACTCCATCTTTAGGCCAAAGAATAATGGTCCTTCACATAGTATATTGGGAGAAGACAGCATTGGAATGGGCCCATGAGCTGGTCTCCTAAGGATACGTCCACAGGATGAGTAAACTTTACTCGTCAGATTCTATCATTGAAACCTCGTCAGACAATGTGGTTTTCAATGAGTCCTTCACATAGTATATTGGGAGAAGATACCATTGGTATGGGCCCATGAGCTGGTCTCCTAAGGGTACGTCCACACGATGAGTAAACTAACGGCTCGGACTGAAAAAGAAAAATATACGGAGAAGGAAGGGTTCAGGTTACCGAGAATGTGTGCGGAACGGAGAAGGAACCTCGTGAGGTCTCAGATGTACCAGCAAAAGTAGGTGGAAAAGTCATCACCTGCCGTATAGGAGCCATATCCTTGAGGGGGTCTTGACTTTTAGGGGGTATACATCCTACATACGAAGGCAGAGGCTAAACGTGGTCATTACAATCATGAGTATAGCAAGGAGAGGTGTCCACAAGTCTCAGACCTAAACGCTCCCGTACTCCTCTATTGTAAGAATCAGAGGTAGACTAACCAGACGTAAGGGCAATGCTTGGAGGCCCACTCCATCTTTAGGCCGAAGACTACTGGTCCTTCACATAGTATATTGGGAGAAGATACCATTGCTATGGGCCCATGAGCTGGTCTCCTATGGGTACGTCCACACGATGAGTAAACTAACGGCTCAGACTGAAAAAGAAAAATATACGGAGAAGGAAGGGTTCAGGTTACAGAGAATGTGTGCAGAACGGAGAAGGAACCTTGTGAGGTCTCCGATGTACCAGCAAAAGTAGGTGGAAAAGTCATCACCTGCAATATAGGAGCCATAACCTTAAGGGGGTATTGACTTTTAGGGGGTACACATCCTACATGTCAAGGCAGAGGCTAAACGTGGTCATTACAATAAGGAATATAGCAAGGAGAGGTGTCCACAAGTCTCAGACCTAAACGCTCCCGTACTCTTCTATTGTAAGAATCAGAGGTAGGTTAACCAGACATAAGGTCAATGCTTGGGGAGCCCACTCCATCTTTAGGCCGAAGACTACTGGTCCTTCACTTATACCCAGACGTAAGGGCAGAGTCCAGGCAATGCTTGGAGGCCTGCTCCATCTTTAGGCCGAAGACCAACGGCTCGGACTGAAAAAGAAAAATATACGGAGAAGGAAGGGTTCAGGTTACAGAGAATGTGTGCGGAACGGAGAAGGAACCTTTTGAGGTCTCAGATGTACAAGCAAAAGTAGGTGCAAAAGTCATCACCTGCAATATAGGAGCCATATCCTTAAGGGGGTCTTGACTTTTAGGGGGTACACATCCTACATGTCAAGGCAGAGGCTGTCTAAACGTGGTCATTACAATCAGGAGTATAGCAAGGAGAGGTGTCCACAAGTATCAGACCTAAACGCTCCCGTACTCTTCTATTGTAAGAATCAGAGGTAGACCAACCAGACATAAAGGCAAAGTCCAGGCAGTGCTTGGAGGCTCACTCCATCTATAGGCCGAAGACTTCTGGTCCTTCACATAGTATATTGGGAGAAGATACCATTGGAATGGGTCCATGATCTGGTCTCCTAAGGATACATCAACACAATGAATAAACTTTACTCATCAGATTCTACTATTGAAACCTCGTCAGACAATGTGGTTTTAAATGAGTCCTTCACATAGTATATTGGGAGAAGATACCATTGGAATGGGCCCATGAGCTGGTCTCCTAAGGATACGTTCACACAATGAGTAAACTTTACTCGTCAGATTCTACCATTGAAACCTCGTTAGACAATGTGGTTGGTTTTCAATGAGTCCTTCACATAGTATATTGGGAGAAGATACCATTGAAATGGGCCCATGATCTGGTCTCCTAAGGATACGTCCATACGATGAGTAAACTTTACTCGTCAGATTCTACCATTGAAACCTGGTCAGACAATGCGGTTTTCAATGAGTCAATCAAAATAGTATTTTTGGGGAAGTGCTTTTAGCTGGTCTCCAAAGGATCGTTCCCAACAATGAGTAAACTTTACTCGTCAATTCTACCATTGAAATTCCTTAGACAATGGGGTTTGGTTTCAATGAGCCCTTCACAAGTAATTGGGAGAAGAACCAGGGAAGGGGCCCCCATGATCTGGTCTCCAAAGGTACGTCCAAAACGATGAGTAAACTTTACTCTTCAAAATTTTTACCATTGAAAAACACGTCAAAAACGAATTTTTCCAATGGGGTATCCCCGTGGTTTTTTAGGGGGTTTCCATGTCAGAAAACAAATCCTACTCATCTTTATGGGGTTTTGGAGGAGTGGATTCCGACTTGAAATGCTTGACGTGTGGAAGGACCCTTACTGATTCTCAAACCATAGCTGCCATAATGCCCGTCTTCCCCTCTGGGCAATGGTGGGTCATTTTGGTAACTTGAGAACTCGGGCTCTGTTTTTCGGGGGAAAGGGCTATTAAGTTGGGGAATTTTTGACGGGGGTGCAAATCTTGGACCGCTGTAACCATTGCTGAAAAGGTTGAGGTTCTTCACAGACTGTCATTATAGCTAATTTGAAGAGGTGTTGAAAAAAGGGTTTTTGGTGGAGATTCAAATACACGTAACTCCAGGAAAGGGGGTAACTGTCCCTAATTCTGTCCCTCTAAGGCTTTCCCTATGACTACCCCCTAGCACAAAAAACCTTTTTTGCCTGCTTTTCTTTAAACCTAAAAAAATTCCCCTAGCCCTAAACTGACCCTAAAGCACAAAGGTTTGGGCGCAGTGGGGTGTTGGGTAGGCCCCAAACAAAAACTAGAAAAAACCAAACCCTTATTTTTCCCCAAAAACTGGGTATTAACCCCTTACCCCCGGACCCATTTTTTGGCCTTCTGACAGACCCCCTTTTTTTTGAAATCTGTATGTGCCACTTTTTTGGAAAAAAATTTTTTTTGAACTTTTAACCTATCCATGTGTTTTCAAAAGCTTTTTTTCTCTTGACACTTTGGGTGTATAAGATAGTAAAAAATTTTTGGGGCCCCAAAAAATGATTGTTTTTTTGTGAAAAATATCAAATTAGGGGTAAAAAAATGTAAAAAAATTTCCCTTTTTTCAAACTTCAAAAATTTTGCATGTAAGACAATAGTTTTTTCCCAACAAAATAGTTTATAATACATTTTCCATTTGTTTGGTATTTTGGGGCATCTTTTTTTTTAAAATGTTTTTTTTTTTTTTACAAACTTTAGGGGGGCTTATAAAGTTAAAATTTAATTTTAAAATTTTTGGGAAAATTTGCAATAAAACATATTTTTAGGGCCCAGCCCAATTCTAAGGGGACTTTGATTGAACTGTATTTTAAGATCCCCCCAAAAATTGCCCTCATCTAAAAAAACTACACCCCAAAAAGTATTAAAAAACGCTTTTTAAAAAGTTTATAACCCATTGGGTTGTTTCACAGAAATTAAAGCAAAGGGGAAGTGAAATTTAAAAATTTCCTTTTTTGCAGTTTTTAAATTTTTATGCATTATTTACAAGAATACGGTAAATGTAAACGGGAAAATTTCCCCCCCAAATTAATTTTAAATTCCCCAGATTCTCCCGTTTTCGGGAGTTTATCCCATATGGGCCCCTTCATTTTTTTGGGCCAACCAAAAAAACCCCCAGAATAGGGGGGAGTTTACGGGGACTCGGGGGCCTCATTTTCTTTTAAAAATTTTTATTTGGGGGCCTTTTTCAGGTTTGGGGAACCCCCAAAGGGTTTCCCAAAAAAAGTAATAAATCCCCCAAAAAGCCCCCATTTTGGAAAAACTAAAACCCCTTTAAAGGGAAAATATATCCGGGGGTTGCAGTGGGTTATCCCCCCCCAAAGGGCTTTCCAAAAAATTTTTTTTAGGGGTTCGGCTCGAAAAAAAAAAAAAAAATATTTTTTTTCCCAATAATTGCAATTTTAGCTGAGAATTTTTTTTTTTTAAAAAGGGAATTTTGGGAAAAAAAAAGCCCAAAATTGTGTTACGAAATTTTTTCCCAATTTTCGGAAAATCCCCCCTACAGGGGGGTTTTAAAATGCTTTTTTGGGCGCATGGCGGGGGGTACAAGGGGGGGGAGTTTTTATTTGGTTTTTTGGGACAGTTATTGGGGGGCCTTTGTCGCATCTCCAAAGCCCCCAAAGTAAAAAAACAGGTGAAACCTTCCAAAAATTGCTCCTTTTTGGGAAATTAAAACGCCCCTCGGGGATCTCCCCAAAGGGTGAATTTTGCATTTTGGGGCGCCCGGGTTTTTCCGTATTTTTTTTTTTAGCTTTGGGGCCAGGGAAATGGGGGGGGGAAACGCATTCCCCCCATTTTTTTTTGGGTTTCATTTTTACAGAAAATTCGCCATTCGGGATAAATGACGGGAAAAATTTACTTTGGGGTCGGTCCCCAAATTTACAATAAATAAAATTTTTTTTGTTTTTTATTTTTTATTACTTTTACACAAAAAAGCGGTTTTTAAAAATAAAAATTCCCTTTTTTTTAAGTTGTCGTATTGACAGCCTTTGCTTTTTTTAATTTTTTGCATATGGAGCTGCTTGTGGGCTTGTTTTTAAGAGATGGGGTTGATTTTTTTTTTTTGATACCATTGGGGGGGCAATATGATGTTTTTTGATCACTTTTTATTAAGGTTTTTGTGGGCATTTTGTACAAAATACAGCAATCCTGGTTTGTTTTTTTTTATTTTTATTTTTTACGGGGTTTCACTGTGCTTTTATAAAGGGAAAATGCTAGTTTTTTCAGCGGGTTGTTTACAAATTACGCGATACCCCTTTTTTAATTTTTGTTTAATTTTTTTTACTGCTTTTACAAAATTTAAAAATTTATTTAAAAAGGGGAAAAAAAGTTTTTGCATCACCGCAGTCTGAGACCCAAATAATTTTTTTTTTTTTTCCTTTTTTATGGAGCTGTATGGGACTTTTTTTTGCGGGATGA
Source organism: Phyllomedusa bahiana (assembly GCA_025379985.1). Lineage (NCBI taxonomy): Eukaryota > Metazoa > Chordata > Amphibia > Anura > Hylidae > Phyllomedusa > Phyllomedusa bahiana. The sequence goes on along the minus strand of JAODAL010038920.1, from coordinate 29,248 downwards.
TTTGACTTTTTTTATTGGTAATATTTTTGGGGGGCAAAAACTTTATGATCGCTTTTAAATTGTTTTTTGGGAAGGGAGGGTGAAGAAAAACTGCAATCCTAGCAAATGTTTTTTATTTTTTTTTTTTAAAAAGCCCTTCCCCCGTGCAGTATCCCTGACAAGTTTTGTTTTTTCTCTGTGGGGTTTAGAGATTACGGTTTTTATACCCCCAAATTTTTGTTTGTTTTTTTTTTTTTGAAAGCACAAATTTTTTTGAAAAAAAGTGTTTTTATGTGTAAAACCCAAAATTTTTGCATCGCTAAACTTCTAATAGCCAGAATTTTTTAAAAATTTTTTGGGATACAGAGCTGGTAAAAACTTTTTTTTTTTGCGGGATGAAAATGACTTTTTAAATTTGGGATCACTTTGATGTTTTTTTTGGTTTTTGATTATTTTTACTCCATTTTATGTGCGCGGATTTTAACAAAAATCGCTAAATTTTGTGACTGTTTTTTGGGGTTTTTTTTTACGGCGTTCACCGGTTTCGGGTAATTAAAAATGACAGATTTTAAGGGGGGGTTGTACGCCGGGGGCGAACCCAAAAATGGTACTTTATTTATTTTTGATTTTTTTAGGGCGATTGGCTTTTTTAAAGGGGGAAAAGGGGGATTACGTGTTTTTTTTTTATTTTTTGTGTTTGTGTTTTTAAATTTTTTTTACTGTTTTTTAATTTTCATACTTTTTACACTTTCCCCCCGGGGGGGGAATTTCATGAACAATGTTAGATCATTCATGAATTTTTAAAACACATAAACCTTTTAAAACTGTATCCTGGTCTCCATGGCAACTGTCCCCGTCACGTGCCCCAATGCTTGTGGGCATCGTGACGACCCGACAACCCCGGGTGCTGTCATTTAGCGTCCGGGGTGTTGGGGGGACCGGTACCGGCGTTCGCGCCGGGACTGCGCCGGAAAACACGGGCGGCAGGGGGCTCACTCCTGCCGCCCCCAGCCGCGATGTCTCCCCCATGTCGCACATCGGGGGGGGTTTAAACCCCCGCGGCCCGGGGCTCACTCCGGCCGGGGGATGCGCATGATGCCAGCGGTTTAAAATACCCCCTGGTTTCAGCCCCCCCAAACTTGCGGGCTCCCCTTGTGGGCGCCCCAAAATTTAGCTTGGGGCGTATCATACGGAATTTGCGGGAACCCCAAAACCCCAACCCTTGCCGTATGAGTACACAAATGTTTGGTTTAAGGGGGGTTAAAAAAACCAAAAAAAACAAGTACTTCAGCCTGACAGAACTAAATTTACAATAGACGGGGCAGAGCAATCCCACACAACAGAACTAGACAAGAGCCATACTTCTATATTCTGCAACAGGCCATCATTTTCAGTTGAGCTTCATAGCGCATGCTAATAAGCTTAGGTGCATGGGACAAGTTAGCTTGCCATGCAACTGCTCCAAACACACACAGACAACATAAGACAGACATATCACAGAAACTCCTGCTGACCTAAGGAGAGGACGAAATGGCAGAAAAGTTCCTGCCATTCGTAACCAGCATATTCACAGGATCATGACCAACGTCCCTTATTCACTGATTTAGACTAGGTTCAGAACCTCCATTGCAGAGGTGAAAATGGACACCTTAGGTATCCGCTTCACAGCGGACACCCACGGTGCCCAATGGACCCTGTTAATTAAAATGGGTCTGTCGGGTTTCCGGCGTGGTGTTCATCTCATTGCGCTATTTTTTCCATCGTTCCAGGCGGAACATGAGACTGAGGTTCGAAATGCGTGTATGAACCAAGCCTTTAACTTCCACAGAATCAATGGAAGTGGGTAATTTTGCTTATAAAAAGAGAGAGGGGTGTTGCAAAAAGAAATGAGCTCCTTCAATATCAAGGATGGACACATGTATGTTAGGTTAGAGTCCCAGGGGTGGAGTACTCCCTTAAAGACCCGAATGTTCTACTTTTTGATTTTAGTGTGAAAAGACCTTTTAAGCCCAAAAATCAACTTTTATTTTTTTTATTTTTTTTACTATAAAATGTATTATTTTATCTTTTGTTTGGCTAAGCAGAGGATGGGAAAAAATGTAATTAGACCTCAACATTAGGCAGCAGACATTGGAGATGTGCTTGGTGGTAGTTCAACAGTGTTATATGAGGTTAGAGTAGATCATTGAGTATTTGTTGGGATGTGATGAAGATGTTCCTTCCCTCATAAGGTTTTATGGATTTTGCATCTTGCATTGACGTATTCCCATCAGGATCCAGTAAATATTACACTTTCTTTTGTCTTCTTTTGAGTGCCAACCAGACTCTGGCAGAGGCCCAACTATTCGAACCATCTACTGGGAAAGACCTGCAGTCTTTTTCCGCATGGCAGGGGTTCTTCGTCAGCTTCAAACAGGTTGATGTTCTTCACAGGAAATATATGGTTCAAATAAGAAGCTCAGTGAGGATGCCACACCAGCTCAGCAGGACTTGGGGTAGGTTCATACTTGCTCACACGTTAGCATCTTACGACAATGTTATGGTAACCAATGCAGTTTGACCGTCAAGTCCAATTCTACAACTCACCGGGCATCTGACCATTTTTTACAGTTAGCCGTCATATTACAGGTTTGACCAGGTTTCAGGTGCGACGGAGATCAATTTCTACTTTGAGAATTTTTCATTTGTTCTTTTGGATTTAGGACAAAAGGAAGAAAATATGAGATAAAAGTTCAATGTTTGGATCAAGTTCATATAATATTGCAGTCTACGAGGGGTGCGAATAGATAAACAACAGCGGGAGGCGATATTCATGGTACATCAAAGCCTGGAGCGTTAGACGAGTACATCGTGCATCGCATACTTGTCCTCTAATTGCTGTGGGCCCAAGTTTATCCAAATAGCAGGTTAGTAACCCTGACCTAAAAGGCTCTCCATGACCTCTCCCCTCTATCTACATCTCTTCCTTAACCTCCATATACCTTCCCTCACGCAATCTTCCGCTCCCACAACCTTCTTCTCTGCTCCCCTCTCATTCAGCTCCTCACTTAACCGTCCCTCCAAGACTTCCTCCCGTGCCTTCACCCACACTCCTGGAGAACTCATTAACCCCAAAACATCAGACTCTCCCCCACTCTCACCAGCCTCAAAAAGCAACCTAAAACCCATCTCTTCAGGATTGGCCTATCACCAACAATATAGCCCCACTGTCACAACACGCACTCCACAAACATGTCCGCCCCCCCTCCTTCTGTCTTCTTCCCACCATTCCTTGTAGATATAGTATAGTTCCCCTCACGGGCAGACCTCTCTCCTTCTATACCAGTTGTTAGTTAATAAATTGTCAACCCTTTGTACTTGTTTTGACCAACTGTTAGTATGCAACCCAATGTACAGCGCTCTGAAACAAGGCGCTCTCACAAATAAATAATAATATATTACAATCACGGGGCAGCACTAATTTCTATGGAGACCTTTACATTGCCATCTAAACTTGCTAGACCAAGGTTGTGGTGTTCCTGGATGTGTTCTCATGAGAGGAAAATTCTTGTTGCTTAAGAGACATTTTCTAAAGCCTGGCCAACTCCCAAGGTTGACTTAGAGGCTGGACACAAGTGCCATGTGCATCAGAGCCAACATCAAGTTATGGGGCTCAAGGGTCCTCCACCAGTTGCTGTTTCTGTCTATATGGGTAGTGGATTTACTGCAAACATCTGAGGACCTCACCCCCATCAAGAAAGCAGGTGGTGGTGAAGATAGTAGTACCGTAAGGTTCTCTTTCTAAGGTGTATGGGAATGGGCTGGGCAATCTTTGTAACTCTTTATTATCACACAATGTTTTTGAGGAGTAAAATCTACTCTTCAAAATCAGCTTCAAAGACTCGTCTGAAAAAAGCCTGGTTTCTGAGGAGTATTTTAATTTTTGAGATGAGGGGGTGACGAGGCAATTTTACCAGTTGGAGTTTAGGTGCATTGTGTGATGCGTAGTTACCCCAACCCTCAACACTTACCCTACCCCAAACCAACCTTCAACACTAACCCTACCCAAACCCAACCCTCAACACTAACCCTACCCCAACTCTACCCTAACCCTGTCCCAACCCAACCCTCAACACTAACCCTACCCAACCCTCAACACTAACCCTACCCAAACCCAACCCTCAACACTAACCCTACCCAAACCCAACCCTCAACACTAACCCTACCCCAACCCTACCCAAACCCAACCCTCAACACTAACCCTACCCCAACCCTCAACACTAACCCTACCCCAACCCTCAAAACTAATCCTACCCAAACCCAACTCTCAACACTAACCCTACCCAAACCCAACTCTCAATTATAACCCTACCCCAACCCTACACAAACCCAACTCTCAACATTAACCCTACACAAACCCAACCCTCAACACTAATCCTACCCAAACCCAACTCTCAACACTAACCCTACCCCAACCCTACACAAACCCAACTCTCAACACTAACCCTACCCCAACCCTACACAAACTTAACCTTCAACACTAATCCTACCCAAACCCAACTCTCAGCACTAACCCTACCCCAACCCTACATAAACCCAACTCTCAACACTAACCCTCCCCAAACCCAACTCTCAACACTAACCCTACCCCATCCCTACCCAAACCCTCGACACTAACTCTACCCCATCCCTACCCAAACCCAACCCTCGACATTAACCCTACCCCATCCCTACCCAAACCCAACCCTCAACACTAACCCTTCCCCATCCCTACCCAAACCCAACCCTACACAATCGCTACCCAAACCCAACCCACGACACTAACCCTACCCCAACCCAACCCAAACCCAACACTCTACAATAACCCTACCCCATCCCTAACCCAAAACCCAACCATTTTTCGAAAAAACACACTAACCCTACCCCATCCCTACCCAAACCCAACCCTCGACACTAACCCTACCCCATCCCTACCCAAACCCAACCCTCGACACTAACTCTACCCCATCCCTACCCAAACCCAACCCTCTACATTAACCCTACCCAAACCCAACTCTCAACACTAACCCTATCACAACCCCACCCAAACCCTAACCCCACCCTTACCCACACTGTGGCTCATTGAGAACAATGACTACCTTACAGCCAGTCGGATAACCATCCTTCAAGATGACTGATGTATCATGGTCTTTGATGTTGGTGAAAAAACTTGAGATAAATATTAAAGCTTCGACTGGGAAATCAGAACATAAATAAGAGTCTAAACAGCCTGATGCTAGAAAGCGCTGAGAGGTCTGACAACTTGCAGAAAGCTCTGCTTCTACAATATATCAAAACTTCAACCTTAGCCCAAGTCCAAGCATCATGTCAACATCTCCGTCTCTAGTTTTACTTTTATCAAACTGGCTTTCTATGGGAAAACAACTTAAATATGAATATAGGGCACAGAGGTAAATATTCCCTAAGCCTTAAAAGGGGTTGTCTCACTACATCGATTCATCTTAACTCAATCCTGTTTCTTCCTCAATTTTAGTCTTTTTTAATTTCAGGGTGGGTTTTCTGGCCTTCTAATTGCCTGCAGTAATAGTTGTCGAGGACCAACCAGTCTTAAGCTATAAGCGACCAGCGCTGCAGCCTAATCAGTGAGAGACACAAACAGCGTCCTATAGCTATTGCGAACAGCCTGCAGTAGCCTATCAGGAGACATATCAAACAGGTCTGATAGCTATAAGCAACCAGCCCTGGTAGAGCTATCAGAGCAGATTGAACAGGTCTGTAGCTATAGCAACCTAGTGTCTGGCACCTATCAGGCGAGAGATTGAGAACAGTCTGTTAAGCTATAGTCGACCAGTGCAGACAGCCTTCAAGAGAGTTGAACAGGTCTGTAGCTATAGCAGCAGTGGCTGACCACCTAAACAATGCCCCCCCTCACCCTCCACCACCACCCCCGGTGAAATTTCCACAACAATTTTATTCAGCATCCTACAGATTCCGTTTTTTTGGGAAAAAAATAGTGACAATTTATATGAACTCCAAGGTCCCACAAGGAAAGTCACCAAACTTTCCCAGAAGCCTGAATGGAATGACAGACAATGTTCTGATCATTCACTTCCAACGATTACATATAGATTCTTAAAAGAGTGGATTGAGTCTCAGTCACTACAGTTGATTCAACTCACTCTTTCAGATCCTGTTTCCTGCTTGCACTTGAATTCAGGGGTTTGTATTTTTTCCTGGCTTCTACTATGCTGCAGTAGAACCGTTCTGTAGCTATAGCGACCAGCCCCTTGCAGCCTATCAAGAGAGATCAAACAGTCTGAGTCTATAGCTGACCAGTTGCTGTGCATCCTATCAGGCAGGCCGGATCAAAACAGGTGTCCTGTAGCGGATAAGCCACCAGCCCAGTAGCCTATCAGGAGATTTGAACGAGGTCTGTATGACTATATCCAACCAGTGCTGGCAGCTATCAGGAGAATCGTATCAGGTCTGTACTAAAGCGACCAGTGCTGGCAGCCTTCAGGAGAGATCGAACAGGATCTCTGTAGCTATAGCAACCACACAGGCAGCCTATCAGGAGATGATCAACCACAGCTCTGTAGCTATAGGCAACCATGCTGCAGCCTATATGAGAGATTCGTACAGGTCTGTAGCTATAGCAACCAGTTCTGGCAGCCTATTAGAAGACGCGAACAGGTCTGTAAGCCGATAGCAACCAGCCCTCTGGCCACTATGCAGGTTGAGTGATTTGTACAGTTCCTATTCTATAGTGCAAACCAGTGCGGAGGACAGCCTATAATGCTAGATCAAAACGTCTACTATAGCAACCAGTGACGTGCAGCCTTCATGAAGATCAAACCGGTCCTGTGCTATAGCGCACCTGAGTAGCTGATGTCAGCCCGATAAAACAAGCGAGATATCAGAAATATGCGTAGATACAGTTAATTGGAACACATATTAGCCCAAAGTGAACCTTTTTTTTCGCAAGATCTTTCAAACATAAAAAGCAGCAATCCTTGTAGTGAGACGACCCCTTTAATACTTGAAGGAACCCAAAGACCCCTATGAAGGTATGCCTTAAGCCACCAGTGACTAACAGGTGGGTTTTTTCTTGATCATCTTATTCTTGCAATCATCGTACCTCAAGGGTGGTCCAGGCCCTCAAACAGTAGGAGATGATTCTTGGGCCCACCATGGAGTTAATCCTTGGGGCCACCATGGAGTTATTTCTTGGGCCAACCAGCTGAATCATTCTTGGCTATGAACTAAAGGCGTAAAGAACTAAAAGGTCACGTGATCATTTGTTCTGTTATCTTGTAAGGTACTGCTTTATATCTCCTGTGCCTTATATGGCTTTTTTTGTCTGTTTTGGACTTTTTAATCATTCTTCAATAAACTTTGATTGACTATAAAGTTCACGTACATTTTCCTTCTTTATCTACACAGTTTTGATTCTTGGGCTTCCACCAGTAAGAGAGTTGATTCTTGGAGCCACCAGTGAGATATTTCTTGGGGTCACCAGTCGTAAGGTATTCTTGGAGCCACCATGGAAGATATTCTTGGGGCCCAGTAGATTGATTCTTGGACCCCGTAAGATTGATTCTTGGCCACCAGTGGAGATGATTCTTGGAGCCACCATGGAGATGAAATTCCTGGACCACCAGTGAGATGATGTATTCTTGAGGCCACCAGTGAAGTGTTCTTGGAGCCGAGCCATGGATTGGTTCTTGGCCCACCTGTAGAGTTGTTCTTATGATCCAATATGGAAAGAATGATTCTGGGGCCACCATGGAGTGTGATTCTTGGGCCACCATGGAGTTGATTTTTGAGGGCCCCACCAGATGGAGTTTGATTCTTAGGATCCACCGTGAGTTGATTCTTTGATCCACATGGAGTTTTGGTTTCCGGGCACCTGAGTGTTTGTTTCCCGGGGAGCCCACCGGTGGAGTGTTTTCCTGGGCCCACCGGTGGAGATGGGTTCTCTTGGCGGGCCCACCATTGGAGTTGATTCTTATGATGCAACCAGTGTAATTTGATTCCTTAGGAATCCACCAGTGGAGCTGTATGTCTTAGGATCCACCAGTGGAAGTTGTTTCTTTGTTGGGCCACCAGTGGAAGTGCGTTTCCCGGGCCACCAGTTGGAGTTGTATCGCTGGGCCCCCCGTTGAGTTGATACTTGGGCCTACCGTGTAGTTGATTCTTGGCCCACCGTGAGTTGATTCTCGGGCCCAATCGTGGAGTTGAGATTCTTGAGGCCCATTGATGGATTTGATTCTTGGGTCCCCACACGGTCAATTATATTGATTTTCTTGAGTCTCCACTTATTCTGATTCTTGGGGCCACCGGTGGAGTTGTTTCTGGGGGCCCACTGAGTGAGAATCGTTGAATTATCTTGGGGCCCACAGTATAGTTTGATTCTTGAGGCCCAAGGAAAAGTTGATATCTCCTTGAGGCGCCACCGTAGAGCGTATGAATTTTGGATCGGCCACCGTAGAGTTGATTCTTGAGGCCCACCAGTAGAGTTAATTAATGGGACCCATCAGCGAAGTTGTTTCCCTGGGCCCGCCAGTGAAGTTGATTCTTGGGACCTACAAGCAGAGATGATTTCTGGGACCCACCCTACAGTCACTGTAAATCACTCGTGCTCTCTATCTCGCTTTCTCTGCCTTTCCCCCCGATCCGGCATGCCCAAGGGCCCACAGGGGGGTTTCTCCTGCTCATGTTAACACTAGTCTGAGCCTGATTCCCTATAGTCATTAATTGCCAAGGGAAGGAAATGTCCATAGTGATGACCTGTCCAACAAAAAGCAATTTCTCACTTTTTTGGAGCCTGGATTCTTGGGGCCCACCAGTGGTGTTGATTCTTGAGGCCCACCAGTGGAGTTGATTCTTGAGACCCCACCAGTGAATTGATTTTGGAGAGCCCACACAGTGGAGAGATTCTGAGGCCCACCAGTGAGATGATTCCTTGAGGCCCAACCATGGATTTGATCCCTGAGCCCACCAGTAGCTGATTCTTGAGGACCCACATGAAGTTGATTTCTTGGCCCTCGGGGAGTTGATTCTTGAGTGCCCATGTGATGTAGGTGATTTCTTGGGCACACCGGAATAATTGATTCTACTAGGTCCACACTATAGTTTGATTTCTTGGGGCCACCGAGTGAGTTGATTCTTGGGGCCCACTGTGGACATGATATCTTGGGCCCAACAGGTATAGCGTTGATTCTTGAGCCCACCGGATAGTTATTCTTGATGCCCACCGGTAGAAGTTGATTTTTGGGGCCCACCAGGTATAGTGATTCTTTGAGGCGCCACCAGTAAGAGTTTAATTAATGGGACCCATCACGAAGTTGGTTTCCTGGGCCCTCCGGCTATCCCCCACACCTCACTAACTCACTTCCTCGGAGCTGCCCACGCCACAGTGAAGTTGAGATTCTTGGGAACTACTAAGCATAGATGATGATTTCTGGGACCCACCCTACAGTCACTGTAAATCACTCTTGCTCTCTATCTCGCTTTCTCTGCCTTTCCCCCCAGATCCGGCATGCCCAAGGGCCCACAGGGGTTATCTCCCTGCTCATCGTTTAACACTATTCTACCGGTTTACCATAGTCATTAATTGCCAAGGGAAGGAAATGTCCAAAGTGATGACCTGTCCAACAAACAGCAATTTCTCACATTTTGGAGCCTGGATTCCTAGGGGCCCACCAGTGGCAGGTTGATTCTTGAGGCCACTGCGGAATTCTTTGATATCTTGGGAGCGCCACCAGTTGAGAGATGATTCTTGAGGCACCATAGAGATGACTTGAGGCCCACCAGTGGATTGTTCGCCCTCGCAGGCCTACCATTAGCAGCGTTATTCTAGAGGCCCACCAGTGAAGATTGATTCTTGGGGCGAGCCACCATTGTGGAGTTTGGTTCTTGGGCCTACCATTGCGGAGTTTGCGCGAGATCTACTTGAGCCCACCAGTAGACAGCTGTGAGCATCTCATCAAGCCCACTATGAGTTGAAATCCTGAAGGACACACCAGGTGGGAGTGCATACTATGAGGCCACCGGATCTTGGAGTTGATCTTGGGATCCACCATGAGAGCTGATCCTTGAGGCCCACCGATGTGAGCTGATCCTTGAGGCCCACATGGACGTTGATTCTTGAGACCCACCAGCTGGAGATTAACTGCCATTCAATCCCCGTAAGGTTCATCAGTACAAAGTATAGCGGCTCTTAGAGCAGACACCAGGCAATGCTCTAGACGCTCAAAGCAACCATCCTATAGGTAATGTGTAAACCATTTACCTCCCTTTATGAGCATAATATAAGACACCATATGCAGCGCCTTATAAATAGAGATCGGCCTGTCAATTTTCTCATCTCACTCTCATTGGAATACATGACAATATCTACATCCGACCAAATTTTCTCCACACTTGTAAGCATGGTAGAATAACATGAGCGGGTGACGATCACTGTGTTGACCATACTAACACACTGTATCTGCATAATATGATGTCTTCTCAGTGTGTGCATGGGCTGCTTCCAGGTTCTCCAGTTTCTTCCTACACTTCGGTTAATTGACCATTGTGTTAGCAATACATTACATCTGCAGGGTGCTACGGAATATGTTAGCGCTATAAAACGTGAGTGACGGCAATACCCGGCCAAAGGTAATGGCTTCCATCTCCACAGACCAGTACGTGTAAAGATGGGACGGCTTCCAGTCCCGAGCAGCCCTTGCCAACTGATGTCTGCATCTTAGACCGTTCTGCTAATGTAACCTAATGAGATCCAGCAGAAAGTAAGTTCAGGCACCATATTGGACGCGCTCCATGATGCAGAAGATGGGGAAATCAAACCGCCATACCTCTGTACAGAGCCTAGTCCATTGCGTGATGAGGTCTCTCATCAGATGCCAGGAAACTCACAGAGGGACGTAAACGCGAACCAAAACACCGCTGTCCAACTCCTACAACCAGTAGGCGAACGATCGCTCATTATGAAGTGGTCTGAGGCCTGACCGAGCACGATAAGCAAGAAGACCAAATCTGTCAATATGTCGGGGTAATCACTCCCTGAGGATGAGACTGATGAATACAGCATGGGGGTAGATACTTCCATTCTCTGGTTACTATGGAAGATATAGAACCCACTAGTATGCATCTAGCCTCTAGGATATTACACAGCAGGATTAGCAGTAATCCGCTCAGAGTCCTAAGGATGCGACAGCCGCAATCCGAGAGTGCGCTCTCACCTAAACTGAAGAAGTTTCTTCGATTACACGAAACAAAAAAAAACAAAAAAAAAAAAAAAAAAAAAAAAAAAAAAAAAAAAAAAAAAAAAAAAAAAAAAAAAAAAAAAAAACAAAAAAAAAAATCAAAAAAAAACAAAAATATAAACAAAAAAAAAAAAAAAAAAAAAAAAAAACAACAAAAACAAAAACAAAAATCAAATAAAAAATAATAAACCGAGGATAATTGAACTCATTTCTTATTGATCGACTCTAGCTGTACTGTAAAGACGAGTTAAGAGTCCTAATCTCTCTCAACATTAAGCGGAGCAAATAGAAGCTCAGCGCTCTGCGCATTATCTAGCTGGGAAGTAAATGGCATGCGGCTGGCGTCTCAAGCCACTGAGACTACGCCAACCTTTCTTCGCCGAGAATTATCAGATTCCACTTGCTAATCACACTATCCAAATAAATCTATAGAATGGACCTGCAAGGCCTACTTTGGAGATGGCGATACTGAGCACGAAGACCAGAAATGGGGTAAAATTTTGGGGCACATTTGAGTAACAAGGATTTTTAAACAACTGCCCCTGCTTGAACTGCAAAGCTAACTGGCTAAGGCAGCCACAACCCTCAACACTTGCGGCCCCTCCACGCTCGTTGGAAACCTGCAAACTCCCATCAGTCCCGTGCCCACCCTTAATTATATGATTAATATCAAAAGCATGATGGGAGTTTACGTAGTTTCCAGAACAGGCTGGAGCCACAAGATTGACGGATATCCTCGGGCTCTAAGATTGATAGTCATCACCTCAGCACAGCGTACAAATTGGCTCAGCTTTATGAGCTGGAAGCTCCAACCATGCACTTCTAACATAGCATCGCGAATTACTAGGAACCTTTGAGGTAAAACCTCATATGGTCACGGAGCCCATATCAGGCCCGCCAACCATACCGCTACATGTGCTGCTCTAGTTTATAGGGTCTATTGGTAAGTGAAGATCTAACTCATGGAGACCGACGTCTCCCACTCTCTCCCTTACCAGTCGGACTCCACCAACTCAAATCCCTACCTAATACCATGTCACCAATCTCTTCCCAATCTGACCCATCTAAGAACACATAGATTTAACAGTGACGACCCCCTTTAAGGTCCACACACAACTTTTTGGTCGTTGTCACAACCCAATGAATACAAATGGGACCAAGCGCGGTATGTATATGTCCATGACACCATGATAATCATACCTCGCCAACTAAAATCTTTCTGAACTTTTTGGGAATTTATTGGACACGTTTAAAATTAATGTGGAGTAGACAAACAACTAGGAATCTTGCAACTCCGAAATGTTACGACTATTGAGAAATGGACTTAAGGGCGCAATGCTGCTCGCAGAGACCGCTGTCTGAAGCCAATAATTAGTCGAAATAATACACCTGGCCCTTTACACCTTTAATAGTAATAATCTCGTACACGACCCATAATAAAATCCAGTAACACAGGCCATGTAAATATGGTTGGGGCCCTTAGGCTATTATGCTAAATCATCTCAAGAGACCCATTGTAGAGGTAGAATTCTGGCGGAGCCCATACCGGACTCAGCATCAATGGTAAAACACTTCTGATTCTCGTACAGACCCATAACATACCCATGAAGAGATTCGGTTGGGGCCCATGTAGAGGTAGGGTTGGGGCCCACAAACTTTTATGGTAAATCAACTCTTACAGACTCATAATACAGCCATGAAGTATAGGCGTTGGGGTCCCTTAAGGCTTGAAAGGCGTAAATTATCTTGTACTGCACCAACCTAAAATATACCAAGATTGCAAGGTATGCGAGGTTGGGGCTCACTATGTAAATACTTTATACAAGAAACTCAATAATACGCCCATGCCATGCAGAGATAGCAATTGGAGGGCCCATAACTCTTATTGTATAACCAACTGGACACACCCATAAATACAACCATGTACAATATAATGTGATAAATTGGGCCCATTATACTTTTATAGTAAACCAACTGGTACAAGCCCATAATACAGCCATGTAGAGGTACTTTGGGCCCCTTATAGGCTTTTATCTAAATCTCACTCTATACAGACCCATATATAAGCACAATTAGAAGACTAAGAATCATATAGGGCCCATAAGACCATCTTACTCTGTAAACCAACGGAGCGCCTACAAGCCCATAATAAAGGCATTTAAAGCTACGGTTGGGGCCCTTCGGCTCTTATGGTAAAGCATCTTGTACAGACCCAGAGTATAGCCATGCAGAGATATGATTTCATTTGAGAGACCCAGTGTACAATGTCTTACACTCTTCACAGTGTATAATGGGCCCTTTAAGGCGCTTAATGTAAATCCTCCTCGTATCAGACACCAATAAATACCTGCCAAAAGTCAATGAGTAGTAGGGGTGGTGCTACTATATGTAAATCCCTCATCACTTCTACTGACCGCACTGGGGGTGCAACAATTATCGTAACAGACCACATAATACAGCCATGATTAGAGTAGGTTCTAGGGTGAGTGCGCTGTATGGTCAAATTCGTCTCCTACAGACCCATAAAACAGCATTTAGAGGTATGAAGGAGTTGGGGCTCTCTTTTGTTAGAGAATCGTCTCCTACAGACCCATAATACAGCCATGTAGAGGTAGGGTTTGGCGGCCTCTTATGTAAACCTCCCATCTCTACATGCGACCCATTACTTTACAGCCATTAAGGTAGAGAGAGAATATGGGCTCTAGGGAAAAACTCTCCTACAGACCCATAATATACAGCCAGTTAGAAGGTACGGGTCTTAGGGCTCTTATGGTAAATCCTCTCGTACAGACCCATAATACAGCCATGTAGAGGTAGGGTTGGGGCTCTTATGGTAAATCCTCTCGTACAGACCCATAATACAGCCATGTAGAGGTAGGGTTGGGGCTCTTATGGTATCCTCGTCTCCTACAGACCCATAATACAGCCATGTAGAGGTAGGGTTGGGGCTCTTATGGTAAATCGTCTCCTACAGACCCATATACAGCCATGTAGATCGTTGTAGACGGTTTCTAGCGGGTCCGCTAATAGTAAAACGTCCTCCTGCTATCACAACCCACTCTAATACAGCAAAGCGCGCACTAGAGGTAAGTCGTTGAGATTGGGCTCTTCTATGTAAAAATCGATCTCCTACAGACCCAAAAATACATGGCCGAATAGTATGAGTTATCGGGTGTATTCTCACGGTGACTACTTATTACTGGAAATCGTACTCCTACAGAACCCACTAATACAAGCCATAGTAGTAGCGCGCATTATGGTTTAGGTGCTCTTATGGTAGAAATCTCTCTACATGACCTCATTAAATACAGCCATGAGAGTAGGGTTGGGCTCTCTAGTTGTAAAATCCTCTCGTACAACCCAATAATACTGGCCATGTAAGGTAGGTGAGGGCTCTTAAATGGTAAATCCTCCGTACAGACCCATACAATGACACTCACTGGCCGCGTAATATTGCTCGTCTACAAACTGAGGCTTTGCGCCCTCTTATAATGGTCACAAATCGTATTCCTACAGTCCCCATAATACACCATGTAAGGTACATATGGAGGCCTTATAGGCTTTTAAAGTAAATCAGACCCATAATACCGCCATAGGTCATAAGACAAAGATTTTGAATTAGCGAACGCGGTTTTCTTTTAGTCTTTCTCTAACACACAAGTCTGAAGTTACGTCTATGGCCAACTTATTGGCGCATGAAAGAGCTCGGTTTGACACTGACATCCATTGCCAGGTCATTTCCTAGGTAGGTGAGTAAAATCCTATCCTTATATTTCCACCCATAGTTTCTATCGGCTCGTGTGAGAGAGCGGGTGAGTAGATGTAAATCTCTCTTTATATGAGGTTTCGCCGATTCTGGTTCTCTGTTACTTTCTGAAATTCCCCACACTTCTGCCTCTCTCCGGGATCTAATAACACCTAAGAACCCTAAAAATCTGTAAGCAGTCCACAAATCAGTGGGATACTTCTGCTCCTGGCTCACCTGTAGTAACACAACACCCCTCCCCTCCCTCTGCCCCCAGCTAGTCGAATTATCAGCTGAAGGCTGGAAAAACCCCTAAATCTCCAGTAAAAACAACTCATTGACATTAATGGGCGATCACTCGTAGGAGAACGTTCCTGGCCCGAGCGCGCCCTCTGCAATGTTTTGGATTTTTTTTTTTTTTGCTGCTCGAAATAAATGACCTCATTTACCAAAAAGGTGACAAAGCAATTTATAAAAAAGAACTGTTTACTAGATCCCTCAACTCCCAAATTCTCAGTGAAACCCGGCAAAGCGGCCTTCAGCCTAAAACTTAAGCGACACCAATTCTAGCGCTAGAGAGGGGGCTCGCTCAAGCGCAGCTTCCAGATGGGCGACACAATGGCTTGCCCTCCTACGACAACTGTTGCCATACACAATAAACAAAGAAAGTCTCATAGCAGAACATTGCAGCGAATAAAGGCTACGCTCTAGATCGACTGCTTACCAACCCGGGGCTTGTAAACAGGCAGGGAATCCGACACACTAAAAGGAGGTCGAACACGCAGCGTACACAGCGCTTCGATACATTGCCGAAAAATAACCCCGACAAGATCCGCCGACGTGCTCTAGCAACCTAGACTACACTTAGAACTTGAAGCACATGACGGGACACATGCTCTGAAACATAATTGGGACGGCGTACACGTCTATCTGACAAGACAATGGGACACATTGCCTGAAGCAATGGGGACACATGCTGACGCCGCTAGAAAGCAATGGGGGACACGTGAGCTGCGGAATACGAATGGGGGCACACCCATTAGGCTGAAGTCTAATTCTCATTGCAGGCACACGTGGCTGAACCATATTGGGGAGTCGGACACACGTGCTCCATCTTGAAGCCAATGGGGACACAGCGTAGGCTGAAGCTATCATACGCCTTCCGACACGATGCGCAGACAGCAACGGCGACAACACCTGGCTGCAAGCCAGAATGGGGACATCATAGACTGAAGTCGAATGGGGGTTACGCACGTGGAGACTGAAGAAAACAGACACACAACAAAAATAATTACCTAAAAAACACACATACAAAAAACAACACACCAAAATATATATAGCAGTGGGCGGGCGGGGGAGGGGGAGGGGCGCTCTCTCATATATATTATTAAACAATGGGGAAACGTGGCTGCGTCGAAGCAATTGCGAGAGGACACATGCTTGGATAGCAACGAGGAACACATGAGGCATGAAGCCTAAATGGATAGGCGTGTGCTGAAGCTACGAAGGTAACACATGGCATCGAAGCAATGGAGACTACGTTGGCCTGAAAGCAATTGGAGCGGGACACATGAGCGGATAGAAAAAAACATGGGGACACGATGCTGAAGAGCCACGAGGAGACACGAGTGGCTGAAAGCAACGGGACACCTGCAAAGCAATGGGGGACACATGGCTGAAGCAGATGTGGGGGACACGTGGCATGAAGCAATGGACACACGTGGCCGCTGAAAGCAGATTGTGTACACATCGCTAGTAGAGCTAAGCGTGGGGAACATGGCTGAAGGCAATGGAGCCGTCTGGAGCTGAAGCTACGGGACACATCGTCTTAAAGACAATGGGGGACACTGCTGAAGCTATGGGGACACAGGGCTGAAGCAATCGCGGGGACACTGGCTGAACGCGACGGGACAACGTGGCTGAAGCGATGTGGGGCGACACATGCTGAAGCAAACGGGGACCACTTGGACTAAGCAACGGGGACACCATGCTGAAGCAATGAGGGACACATGGCTGAAGCAATGGGGGACACGTGGCTGAAGCAATGGGGGAAACGTGGCTGAAGCAATGGAGGACTACAAGGCTAAGCAACGCAAGCAGACAATCATGCTGAAACTATGGCGTGGCTGAGCGTACGTGACACCCATGGCTGAAGCCAACTGGTGGCACACGATAGAGGCGAAGCCGGTGGAGCGCGGCACACGATGGCCTTAAGCAACTGGAGGACAACGGCTGAGAATTCCACGGGCAGACAACATGGCTGAAGCTATGCGGGGGACTACGTGTCTGAAGCAATGGGAACGTCATCGTCGCGAAAAAACCACCCGTGGCTGAAGAACCAAACGGGACACGTGAAGGCTGTAAGAGCCAACGGGGAGCCGACTCATTGGCTAATGCAACGGATCACATCTGAAGCAATGTGGACACATGCTTTCGAAGTCAACGGAGACACTGGCTGAGCAGCAAATGGGAAAACCGAGGCTTGATGCTATAGGCAGCGGACCACACTGCTGAAGAGCAACGGGGACACATGGCTGCAACGCTAACTGGCGTGGCTAGAAGACTACGGGGGACACATGGCTGAAGCAATGGGGGACACGTGGCTGAAGCAATGGGGGACACATGGCTGAAGCAATGGGGACACATGGCTGGAAGCGAACGGGGACCACTGGCTGAAGCGATGGGACACAATGGCTGTAATGAATCGGAGCGGGCGCGCGGCCACATGTGCTGAAGCGAATGAGGAGGACACATGGATGTAGCATATGCGGGACACGTGCTGAAGCTATGGGAAACTGGCGACTCTCTGAAGCAATGCAGGGACACATGAGGTCTGAAGCATATCGGGGACACAGTTGGCTGAGAGCAATAGGCATGCTGAACTCACGGCACGCGACACAGGAGCTGGAATGTGCAATGGGGGACACATGGCTGAAGCAATGGGGGACACGTGGCTGAAGCAATGGGGGACACATGGCTGAAGCAATGGGGGACACGTGGCTGAAGCGACGGGGGACACGTGGCTGAAGCAATGGGGGACACATGGCTGAAGCAATGGTGGACACACAGGTGGCCGTATCCCCCAGGCTTGCCACACTAGGTCAGGGGTGTCTGACTCAAGTACACAGTGGGACGAAACTAAAAACTTGGACAAAGTCGTGGGCCAACCTTGGTATTTCTTTAAAAAGTTTTCCCCGCTCATCAGCTATAACTGCCCTATGTCCTGGTACATGCTTAGGGCCAGAGGAACAGTCCGGTACCCACTTTATTTGCAGTGACCGCAGTCAGTTAACTCACCGTGTCCTGTGGTCTTCACAGTGATTCTTATCTGTTGCATGGTGTCAATGTTTGGAGTACCGTGCTGCCTGCAGAGATGCTGGGGCTGAAAAGGGAATGGAAAGGTTAAGTGTTAAAGGGGTTGTCTCACTGCATTGATTCGTCCTGTTTTCTTGGTTTCACTTTGAATTCAGGGCGTGTTTTTCTTGGGTTCCCTAGCTTGCAGTAAAAAAGTAGAAGCCAGGTCTGTAGCTTAACAGCAACCAAGATCACTGGCAGCCATTATCAGGAGAGATCAAACAGGCCTGTACTATAGCAAAACCAGTATGGCCAGCCCCTATCAGGGAGAGATCAAGCAGGTCTGTAGCTATAGCAACCAGTATGGCAGGGCCTATCTGAGAGTTGAACAGGTTATTGTAGCTATAGTAACCAGTGCTGGCAGCCTATCAGGAAAGATCAAGCAGGTCTGTAGCTATAGCAACCAGTGCTGACAATCTATCAGGAGAGGTTGAACAGGTCTGTAGCTATAGCAACCAGTGCTGGCAGTCTATCAGGAGAGATTGAACAGGTCTGTAGCTGTAGCGACCGGTGCTGACAGCCTATCAGGAGAGATTGAACAGGTCTGTAGCTATAGCGACCAGTGCAGACAGCCTATCAAGGGGAGATCACACAGGTCTGGTACTATAGCAACCCGTGCTGAAGCCTATCAGGAGGGGTTGAACAGTCTGTAGCTATAGCAAACCAGTGCAGACAGCCATCAGGAGAGATTGAACAGGTTGTAGCTATAGCAACCAGTGCTGGCAGCTTATAGAGAGACTCTAACGGTCTGTAGCCTTATAGCGACCTGAGTAGCTGATGCCAGACCACAAGAGGGGATATCTCGGAATAGGTAGGACTCTGGTAATGGACACATATTGCAAAGTGACTTGTTTTTGCAAGATCTTTAACATAAAAAGCAGCGATCCCTGTAGTGAGACGACCCCTTTAAGGCTCTGGATCCTTGTTTCACCCTGTGAGCTGCTCTTATCAGTCATCCCGCTGTCTGGGGTGTTTTGCCACATGGTCCCTTCTCCGCTCTATGTAGGAGCTGGGTTAGACCAGTGTAATGACAGCTCATGGTTGTCGTTTTCCTCTTCTCTCTTCGTGTACACAGCCCAGGATCCTCTACTCACGGGCCATATATAATTACACTGTGGACCAGATCTGGTCCTCGGGCCCGAGTTTGACACTTGAGCACTAGGTGGTACATAATACTTGATGGTTGCAGATCTTACTACCATGGCCGGGTAACCATGCAATACCCCAAACGTCCTGTGAGGGTCAGGTTGCACCCTAAGTAGCTGTTCGACAGTACTGTTCTAGGTCTCGTGGGAGAGGTAGACAAAGGGTCCTTTTGTTGCGGATGGGTACAAAGGTTATATATATGTGTGATCCTCTGTGTCTCCATTTTAATGTATTAGTTAGTATAACACCACGTCTGCCTTTGCACACGGCACGTAAAAGGCTCCTGTATAGAACTCTTTGTCTAATGTGTTTCAAAAATGGCCGCCACCATATTATGCTGTAAAGAGATAAACTGCCGTATAATCCAAGATGGCGCCTGCTTCCGGACTACATTACACCCAAGGTCGGACAGTCCTGACTAAAGGAGTAAACCCTCAACCCCAATAAGGATGTAACCAATCACAGACTAAGAGCTATTATGCCCATGTGAAGCCCCCCCCCTTTTTTTTCCATTCCTTATCTCGTCTAACACACGGACTAAAAAAACCTGCCTTTATTGAGAATAAAGACAGAAAGTGCATTCAACCATCGTGAGGTCTTTGGTGTGACTCTTTCATGTCAGCACCTTATATCCTAGGATATTTTGGAGACCCCACCAGGATTAAGCCCCTCTGAGGTTCCATCGCCGCTGTAATTACTTAATCTTAAACAAACTGCCAGGTAGAGCTAAGGCGACAGGGTATCGGAGGAAGTCTTGGGGGTGACTGATGATTGGTTTTTAACAAAATAACTAGTAACCCTTGAGAGCATAACTATTGGCAGCCGTGCCCTTAGGCAGTTCACGAAACAACGGCCTTAACTGCGGGGACGTAATTACGCCCCGCAATTACGCCGTGTGGCCGGGGGAGTGAGGCGGGGGGTGGGGGGGGATGGAGCGGGGAAGTGAGCGGCAGGGGGGGGGAGCGGGTGGAGTGTGAGCGGGGGGGGGGAGGGAGCGGGGATGCGAGGGGGAGGGGTGGGTGGGGAGCGGGGAGTGAGGCGGGGGGGGGCCGGCATCCCTCGCCGGCCCATTACACTATCTATACAAGCGCGCGTATACGCCACAATAATTCACATGTCATCATCTCCCCCCGCGGCGGATTTCGCCGAGCAAGGGAGAAGGTAGACGTAATCCATCAGTTCTCTAATGAAGAACCTCGTGGAGATTACCGTATATGAATGGGCCGTTTTTTTCGGCCCCGTAATTGAGCGCACTTCGGGCACCGTAATTACAGACCAAAATAATGGCCCCATTTTAAGGGCCGTTGAAGCCTGGCCTTAATCTACATATGAATGTGATATAATTTCTCCCACGTCTGACACTCTTGTTGGACGTTACTTAAAGGGAGCCTGTCACCTAGTTTATGCCCCCCTTGCTGAGGACAGCACAAGCCAGTGTCAGACCTGCTGTTTCCAGCGCTGTGCCCCTTATTCTGTAAGATGCTGGCAGTATTAGAGCATTTACACACCACCCCCTCAAATCTTAGTTCATAGAGCAGGTGTTAGCTCCCGCCCACCAAATGCTACCCCGCCTACTGACAGTTATTCACATGTTTTCTACCTATTTCAAAGTAATAGGATATATCAGTGTGAGGTGGTTGGGGCTAGCTCAGGTGGGCGGGATTTGGGGAAAAAAAAAAAAAAAAACACACACACACACACTCGAATGACTCTTCTGGTCTGAAAACTGCAGATTTTGAGAATTAATACACGAAAACTCCAGCATCTTCCAGACTATGGAACACCCTCCGCCATGAGACGCGTCTGGAAACTAGCAGTCTGTCACTAGCTTGTGGCTGGCCCTCAGCAAGGGAGGCATAATCTTATGTGACAGTTCTCTTTAAAGGGGGGTTTTTTTTTTTTTTTTTGTCCTCACTAACATTATTCGTCCTGTTTTCCTGTTTCCACTTTTCAATTTAGGGGCGTGTTTACTTGGCTTCTACTAGGCTGTAGAAGAAGCCAGGTCCTGTATGCTATAGCAACCATTGCTGGCAGCTCTATCGGAGAGACTGAACAGGTCTGTAGCTATAGCAACCAGTGCTGCGGCAGCCATCAGGAGAGGTTGAACATGTCTGTAGGCTATAGCGACCTGAGGAGCTATGCAGCCCATACAAGAGGGATTCTAGGAATAGGTAGGACACTGTTAATGGACACATATTACAAAGTGACTTGTTTTTACAAGATCTTTAACATAAAAAGCAGCGATCCCTGTAGTGAGACAACCCCTTTAAACACCAACCAACAGACAAAACACAAGATCAGTTGAATATTCACGTGAGCCATCTATAACAGGTGTCATGTCCCCCACAGGGACTTCCTCAAGACACAAGTCTGTTATGATAGTGACGACTTCCAGGAACAACAAGCAAAGCGAGAACCTCTACTGTGCGATCCCAGAGAAGCCCCCACAAGTAGAGGTCATAGGGAAACATATGTGTGAGGCCAGACTGGTCTTCCATAGGCCAGCAAAAAAATACAAATGGGTCAGCACTGGAATCCCACAATAAATACCACAGAAAGCCGCGATGCAATAGACTGTCCTTATGAGGATTGCCTGTAATCGGCACCATCAAATGACCAAAATGATGAAGATAGGGACGTCAGCATAAAGAAGCTTCTTATTCCTAGATTCACAGTTAACAAACAAGGGTGCGACCGTTTCGGGAGAACCCTCCCCTTTCCGGAGGAGTCTCCCCGAAACTCGCACCTTGTTTTGTACCTGTGACTCTTGATAAAGAAGCCTGCTTTTTGGCTGACGGTCCCCATCTTCCATCATTTTTAAATCTTCCCATAGGGGTCCATAATGTAGCTCAAGGCTTCTGGCTTCTGTGTGATCACAAAAAGGAAAGAAGGTGGAAAACGCAGATTTTTGTCTACACTGCTCCATCCACCAGGATCCTGTAGATCTATATATTGCACGCTGCACCATCAGATAGGTAGGTAGATAGATAATGGGATAGATAGATATATAGATAGATAGATAGATAGATATGAGATAGATAGATATGAGATAGATAGATAGGAGATAGATAGATAGATATGAGATAGATAGATAGATATGAGATAGATAGATATGAGATAGATATGAGATAGATAGATAGATAGATAGATAGATAGATATGAGATAGATAGGAGATAGATAGATAGATAGGAGATAGATAGATAGATATGAGACACAGATAGATAGATAGATATGAGATAGATAGATATGAGTTAGATAGATATGAGATAGATAGATATGAGATAGGAGATAGATAGATAGGATTATGAGATAGATATGAGATAGATTAGGAAATGAGATAGATTAGATAGAAATAGATAGATAGATATAGATAGATAGAGATATAGATATGAGATAGATATGAGGTGGATAGATAGATATGAGATAGATAGATATGAGATAGATATATAGATAGATAGATATGAGATAGATAGATATGGGATAGATAGATAGATAGATAGATAGATAGATATGAGATAGATATGAAATAGTTATAAAGATATGAGATAGATAGATATTAGATAGATAGATACGCGATAGATTTAGATAGATAGGAATAGATAGATAGAATATAGATAGATAGATAGATAGAGATAGATATAGATAGACATATAGATATGAGAATAGATAGATATGAAATAGATAGATAGATAGATAGATATGAGATAGATAGATAGATAGATAGATAGATAGATAGATAGATATGAGATAGATATGAGATAGATAGATGGATATGAGATAGATAGATATGAGATAGATAGATAGATAGATAGATATGATATAATAAAGAAGATAGATAGATAGATAATAGATAGATGATAGAAGATAGATAGGAGATAGATAGATTAATTAGATAGATAGATAGATAGAGATAGATAATAAGATAGATAATAGATAGATAGGAAACAGAATATGAGATATATAATATGGAGATATATAATATGAGATAGATATGAGATAGATAGATATGAGATAGATAATATGAGATAGATAGATATGAGATAGATAGTAGATATGAATAGATATGAAAGATAGAGTAGTGGAGATAATAGATATAGATATGACGATAGATAGATATAGATATGAGATAGATAGATAATAGATAGAGTATGAGATAGTTAGATAGAATAGATAGATAAGATATGAGATAGATATGAGATAGATAGATAATAGATTAGAGATATGAGATATAAAGATTAGATATATATGAGATAGATATGAGAATAGATAGATAGATATGAGAATAGATTAGATATGTGAGAAATATAGGTGTTGATAGATAGATAATAGATAGCTAATAAAGTAGATAAATAGATAGATAGAAATGAGATAGGATATGAGAAAATAGATAGATAAATAGATAGATAATGATATGAGATAAGATAATATAGATAGATAGATAGATAGATTAGATAGAAAATATGAGATAGAATAGAATGATAAGTGATAATATGAGGGAAGATAGAATGAGATAGAATAAGGGAAAGAAAGATATGTGATATAGATAGATAGATAGATACGAATAGATAGATATATAGATAGATAAGATAGATAAGATAGTGAGTAATAAAATTGAAGAAAGATATGAAGATAGAAAAATCGAAAATAGAGATAAATATGAGCATAGAACATGAAATAAGAGAGAAATGAGATAGATAAAAGATAGATATAGAATAGAATAGATAGATGATAGGAATAGATAGATAGATACGATATGAATGGTCGGATAGAAATGAGATGGTAAGATAAGATAAGATATAGATAGAAAGAAGATAGATAGATAATAGATAGAAAGATAGATATGAATATGATATATAGAAACTAGATATGAGGATATATAGGATAGAATAGATAGATATGAGATAGATAGATAGATAGTAATACATAAAAAGATAGATAGATAGATATATATGAGGATAGATAGATATAGATAGATAATAGATAGATAGAGTAGATAGATAGAAAGATAGATAGAAATGAGATAAGATATATTTGAGATAGATAGATAGATAGATAGATAGATATAATAGATAGATAGATAGATTGATAGATAGATAGATAGATAGATAGATATGAGATAATAGATCGATAGATAGATAGATAATGATATAATAGATGATAGATAAAAAGATAGATATGTGATAGATAGAAATTGATGATGAGATAGATAGATAAAGATAGATAGATAGGAGACAGATAGATAGATTTAAAATGAGATAGAATAGATAGAATGAGATAGATAGATGGAGATAGATATGAATTAGAGATATAGATTAGAATAGATTAGTAGATCGATAGGAGATAGATCGATTGGAGATATATATGAGAATTAGATAGATAGCTAGATAGATATGAGATAGATAGATAAGATAGATAGATAGATAGATAGATAGATAGATAGATAGATAGGAGATAGATGTAACGGCAGTGGTAGTGGATCCGCTGGACCCCCGCAAGCGATGGTGGAAGTCCACACCAGGGAGCGGAATCTAAGTAGCCCCCGGTTTTCACCAGAGCCCGCCGCAAAGCGGGATGGACTTGCTGCGGCGTGAGGCTACTAGGTCCGTTACCGCCTGACGTACTTACTTCGATGGCGGCCGGGGTAACAGCGGAGGTACTAGAGACTAATCGCGGAGGCGAAGTCGGGACAGGCAGAAGGTCAGGGGCAGTCGGCAAACACAGGACATAGGAAACGTAATCAAGCGGACTGGTACACGGAAATCAAGGCTGAACTCCAATACTCTCTAAACGACCCCAAGAAACACACCAACAGACTGGCAAGAAGTGCTGGGGGCGGATACCATAAATATAACCACACCCGACGAATTAGACCATTAATCGGGACGTCTGCCCCTTTAATTTTTAGAGAAGATCGGCGCACGGCGCCTAGAGCAGCGTTCACGAGGAGCCGACGGGTAAAGGGACGCCCGCCGGGGGCCGTGACAGCAGAGGGATTTCGCTGGGGGGCAGCGGGAGCCCGCGACCCCGCCATGACAAAAGGGATAGATATGAGATAGATTAGATATGAGATAGATAGAAAGATATGAGATAGATAGATAGATAGATAGGAGATAGATAGATAGAATATATGAGATAGTATAGAAGCGCGTCGAATGATATAGATAGATATGTGAAAGATTAGTGAGATACATGGATAGATATGAGGATAGATAGATAGATATGAGATAATAGATAGTAGATAATGGATAGGGATATGAAATAGATAGAATAATAAGTTGATAGATAGATAGATAGATAGATAGATAGGATAGAGATAGATAGATTACGATAGATATGAGAGAAGTTAGGAGATAGAATAGATATTTAGATAGATATGAGATAGATAGATAGATATGTATAGATATATAGATAGATAGATAGGATTATGATAGATAGATAATAGATATGATATAGATAGGAGATATGAGATAGAGAGATATGTGATAGATAGATTGATATGAATAGATATGAGATAGATAGATAATAGATAGATATGAGATAAAGATATAGATATGAATAGCAGATAGATAGATATGGAGATAGATAAATAGATATGAGATAGAATAGATAGATATGAGATAGATAGAAAGATAAGATAGTATAGATATATGATATAGATATGAGATTAGTTAGATAACAGCTAATAGATAATAGATAGAGATAGATAGTTAGATAAGATTAGATAGATAGATAGATAGGAGATAATAGATATATACGATATATAGATATGAGATAGATAGATAGATAGATAGATATGAGATATAGATATATATAGAAAGATAGATAATGAGATAGATAGATTAATAGATATGAGATAGATAGATAGATAGAATAGAAATGAGATAGATAGATAGAAATGATATAAATAGATAGATTATGAGATAGATAGATATGATAGATTAATATAATATGAAGAATAGATAGATAGATAGATAGATAATGAGAATAGATAGATTGAAGATAGATAGATAGATAGATAGATAGAAAGTATGTGAGATAGATATGGGATAGATGGATAGATAGATAGATATGAGAATAGATAGATATGAGATAGAATAAATGAGAAAGATAGGAGATAGATAGATAGGTGAGAGATAGATAGGTGAGAGATAGATGATGATAGATAGATATGAGATAGATGATATGAATGATATGATGATAGATAGATGTGAGATAGATCAGATGATAGATAGATAGATATAGATATGAGATAGATAGATAGGATATTAGATGAGAATAGATAAATATGAATAGATAGATAATTACGATATTGAGATAATAGATAGGAGAGTAGATATATAGGAGATAGATAGATAGATGGAGATAGATAGATATGATAGTAGATAGATAGATAGGAGATAGATAGATAGAATAAGATAGATAGAAAGGATAATAGATAGGAGATAGATAGATATATAGATAGATAGATAGATAGATGATAATAGGGATAGATAGAAAGATAGATACGGTTATAGATAGATATATAGATAATTTTGAGATAAGATAGATAAATATATAGATATGAGATAGATAGATAGATAGGAGATAAATAGATGGGAATAGATAAATAGATAAAGATATGAGATAGATAGATAGATAGATTAGATATATAGATGAAATAGATAGATGAGATAGATAGATAGATAATAATGAGATTAGATATGGGATTGATAATAGATAGATAGATAGATAGATAGATATGAGATAGATAGATATGAGGAATAGATAATAAGAGATAGATATGAGATCGAATTAGATAGGAGATATATAGATTATGGTGAAGAGAGATAGTAGATAGATAGATATGAGATAGAATAATAGGAGATCCATATGAAATAGATAGATAGAATAGATAGATATGGAGAGATTGATATGAGATAATAGATATGAGATAGATATGAGATAGATTAGATATGAGATAGATAGATTGTGAGATAGATAGAGAGATAGATATCGAGATAGATAATAATATGATAGATAGATATAGAGATAGGATAGATAATATGAGATAGATAAGATAGATAAGATATGAGATAGATAGATAGGAGATAGATTATATAGGAGATAGAATAGATAGGGTAGATAGATAATATGAGATTGGATAGATAGAGATAGATATATATGAGATAGAGAATTGTATAGATAGATAGATAGAAAGATAGATAGATTAGATATGAGATAGATAATATGAAGATAGATAGATAGATAGATAGATAGGAGATAGATAGATAGATAGTAGATAGATATGAATAGATATCAGATAGATAGAATTGATGAAGATAGAAATAGATACGATAGATAGATAGATAGATAGATATGAGATAGATAATAGATAGATAGAGATAGATAATAGATAGATAGATAGATAGAATAGAATAATATAGATAGAATAGATAGATATGAGTAGATAGATAGATAATAGATAGATTAGTAGATAGAGATAGATAGATAGAATAGATAGATAGAGATAGATATAGATAGATAGATAGATAGATAGATAGAGATAGAAATATGAGATAGATAGATAGATAGATAGATAGATATGAGATAGATAGATAGAGATAGATAATAGATATGAGATAGATAGATAGATAGATAGATAAGATAGATAGATATGGATAGATAGATAAGATAGATAGAATAGATAGATATGAGAATAGATAGATATGAGATAGATAGAAACAGATAGATGAGATAGATAGATAGATAGATAGATAGATATATGAGATAGAATAGATAGATAGATAGATAGATAGATAGAGATAGATAGATAGATAGACTATGAGAGATAGATATAGATAGATAGATAGATAGATAGATAGATAGAATATGAGATAGATAGATAGATAGAGAATAGATAGATAGATAGATAGATATAGATAGAGATAGATAGATAGATAGATAGATAATAGATATGAATAGATAGATAGATATTAGAGATAGATATATAGATATAGATAGATAGATAGGATAGATAGATAGATAGATAGAGATAGAAAGATATGAGATAGATAGATATGGGATAGATATAATATGATAGATAGATAGATAGATATGAGATAGATAGATAATAGAGTAGATAGAGATAGATAGAATAGATAGATAGATATGAGATAGATAGAATAGATAGATATGAGATAACTAGATAGACAGATATGAATAGATAGATAGATGATAATAGATAGATATGATAGATAGATATATAGTAGATAGATAGATAATATGAGATAGAAAGAGTAATAGATAGATAGATAGATAGATATGAGATAGATAGATAGATAGATAGATAGATATGAATAGATAGATTAGATAGATAGATATGAATATGTAGATAGATAGATATGAGATAGTAGATAATATAGATAGATAGATAGATATGAATAATAGATAGTGGAATAGATATGATAGATTAGAAAGATAGAATAGATAATAGATATAGATATGAGATAGATAGATAGATAGATAGATATAGGATAGATAGATAGATTAGATAGATAGATAGAATAGATAGATAGATAGATAGATAGATAATAGATGAGATATGATAGATAGAATGAGATAGATAGATATAGATAGATAGATAGATAGAGATAGATAGTAATGAGATAGATAGATATGGATAGATATGATGAAATATGATATAATAGTAGTTGGAGAAAATGATTAAAAAATAGTGAGATAAAATATATAGATAATATGATGTAGTTAATAGATAGATTGGGATAGTGATGTTAT
>JAODAL010038919.1:0-38624 GCA_025379985.1 Phyllomedusa bahiana | reverse complement strand
CCCTCCCCCTGAACGGGTTTATACCAAAGCAATAAGCGCGTCACCTTCTCTACCTCATCCCCCCCGCCTAACTGCTATCCCAAGAGAGCAATAAAACGCATCACCTTCTCCTCACCCTCCTCGCCTGAACTGGCGAAAACCAGGGACAATGAGCCTCACCTTTCCCTCATCTCCCCCCCGCCTGAACTGGCTGATACCAGAGAGCAATAGAGTGCAGTCACCTTCTCTACCTCATCCTCCCCCCACGGCCTGAACTGGCTGATACCAGAGAGCAATAGAGCGCAGTCACCTTCTCTACCTCATCCTCCCCCGGCCTGAACTGGCGATCCGAGAGAAATAGACGCGGTCCCCTTTCTCTAACCCCTCATCCTCCCCGGCCTGAACTGGCTGATCCCAGAGAGCAATAGAGCGCAGTCACCTTCTCTCATCCCCCCCCCCCCCCCCCCCCGCCTGAACTGGCTGATACCAGGGAGCAATAGAGCGCGGTCACCTTCTCTACATCATCCTCCCCCTCCCCCCCCCCCCCGCCCCCCCCCCAAAGCGGGCCGGCTGATACCGGGGAGCAGTAGCCTCCGGTCACTGCAGGTTACGCCTCCCCCCCAGTTCGGGTTCACACTGCACACTCAGTTTCCTGGCGGCGGTCAGTCCGCGGATCCTCCGGAGCAGCGCTCCTCTATTTCTGCTTTTTGAGCATTTTATTCAGTACAAAATGTCTCCAAATTGAGCAAACGGGCGGCGGGGGTCCAACAGTCAGAGCAAAAGGGACGGACAAGGTAGGGCCCAAAAGTCACTGCCACCAGGGACGCGGGAAAAACCCCCCCCCCAAACCCCCCCCCGTACGGCTCTTAAAGGGAACTCCCCCTTTTTTTACAAAAGGTTTACACCAAATTTTTCCATAGAAACTTTAATTCTCCAAACCTTCACAGTTCACAGATGGAGCTGCAGTCCCACGGTCTCCGCTCCCCTCACATGCTGCCGCTCTATGACGTCACAAGACAGGAGAGTAAAGCGCTTCTGGGGTAACCGGGAGAATTGTGAGTGAAGCTCTGGGTGGGAGAGAAAGAGAAGAAAGCAGCTCTGTGAAATGTCAGGATCCACGGCTGGAGCAGGTGCCTTCCCTTTCTATTCATTAAAAAAACTCCATCCCCCAGAGCGCTTCCAAATTTTGCTGCTCCTCCTGTCTTCAAATCCTCAATACACGCACCACAATTCTTACCTCTAAGTTTTACTCCAACATCCAAGCTGCCTCAAAAATTCGCGCTTTTCTTCTTTATTAACCCAACGCCTCACCCAATTCTCCTTTTTCCCGCTTATACTCCAAAAGCCCTCCCTTTTGCCTCTTCATGTTTTAAAATCCAAGCTGCGCTCACAACTGGGTTTGTCATGTTTTCTACCCAAGGCGCTCCCAATTTTGCCTTTTTTTTTTAAAACCCAATCCTCCTTTCCCTTTTCATCAAATTTTTTTGAGCTGCCTCACAAAACTGCCTCGATGTTATACTTCCCCAGTTTCGCTCACAAATTTGGCCCTTTTTCATGATTAACTCGACTGCGCTCACAATTTGGGGCTTTTTGCAGCATTAACTCCAAACTCCTCACAATTCTCGCTTCTTTATGTATTAACCCAGACTGCCTCACAAATTCGCCTTTTCTGAATTTACTCCAGAGCTGCCTCCAAATTTTTGCCTTTGTCATGCATTTTACTCCAGAGCTGCGCTCACAATTCCCTTGTCAGCATTTTACCCAGACTGCGCTCCAAAATTTTGCGCTTTCATGCATTATACTCCAGAGCTGCGCTCACAATTCTGCGCTTTGTCATGCATTTTATCCAACTGCGCTCACAATTTTGCCTTTGTCTGCATTTACTCCAAGCCGCCTCAAATTCTACCTTCTTCTGTATTATACCCAGACTGCGTCCCCAATTCTCGCTTCTTTATCATTTTAAATTTCCCCCAAGCTCGCTTCGCATGCATTTACTCCAGGCCGCTCACAATTCTACGCTTCTTCATGTATTATACTCCAGAGCTGCGCTCACAATTCTGCGCTTCGTCATGCATTATACTCCAGAGCTGCGCTCACAATTCTGCGCTTCGTCATGCATTATACTCCAGAGCTGCGCTCACAATTTTGCCTTCGCATGCATTTTTACTCAAGCTGCCTCACAAAACTGCCTTCTTTAGATTATATCCACCACACCCGAGCTGTCACCAATTTTTGCTTCTAATGTAAATTAAAACCATCCCATCCGGACGCGCTCACAATTTTGCCTTCAAATGTATTATACTCCACCACCCCAGAGGGGGCTCACAATTCTGCGCTTTATCACCTCTTCTACTCCATTCATTTCCACACTCTTCTTTTCACCATAATAAGAACGGCAGACTGCGTTGTCAGGTTCCGGCCCTTTAGACCCAAGCCCCACGAGCCCGGGGGCGCCCGCCAGGCCAAAAGGGCTGCTCCATCATAACTTAATCTACTGTGTTCCTCAATTTCTCACTATTGTCAAGATCTCTTCCTGCCGTCAGTGAATGAGAACACACTTGGTTTCCATTCATTGGTGCCAAATCCTTCCTGACCTTATACTTCACACACAGGGGAGGGGGCGCCGAGCCCTGCACCTGTACAATCGGGTCCGGCACCTGCAGAATTCGGACAAAGTCAAACCCACCGGGAAAATCCCGCGGTTTAGGCTAGATCCACGGGCAAGCTGGCTGGAGGGAACGCCCCTTCCCCTTTCCCGAAAGCAACAAGATCCGAAAAAAGAAAAGCATTGAAAAAATCCAAAAAATTCTTATTACACAAAATGTTCTCACAAAGCCCCAAAATTCCTTGCTTAAAGGGGAAGTCCATTTCTATTTCTCTACCAACACATCTAAAGACGCAACCCATTGGGCTCCTAGACTTTTCCCAAAATTAAGGTTTAGGATTAGGGGCGATTGGGTGCCTGGGGCCCGCCTTTGGAGGCGACACACGGGGGAGAAAAGGGGGTGGGTGAGAGGGAGGGGCATCAGCTGAGGCGACACATAGGGGGAGAGGGGTGCACCAGCTGAGGTAACACATGGGGGCTGATGTGACACATGAGGGTTCCCTACAGTTTCTGTACATGGCTCTCACACTCTGCCTCTTTCTTTACCCAGTGGCACATCGGGAGTTTTCCCGGCTCTCCAGTGGGCCAGTCCCAGCCTGCATACACCACACCTGGATGCTGGAGATGGAATTTGAGTGGCTGCTGGGACTTGTAGGCCTTTATTGCCCGATTCAGAAAGCGCTGCAGTAAAGGTGTATGTGGTAGGCGCGCGGCGGTGGCGATGGCACACAGTCCGGCGCTCTCCATACACGGGTCGGCGCCCCCCCGCTGTCACCGCTAATCTCTCAGACTCCGGGATAAGCAGCTCTGGCGTCTCTGGTTAATACTCTCACAGAGAAGGAGCGAGAGGAAAGCGGCTTTAACGGGGCGGCCACAACACGAGTCAGGAGGGGTTATGATAAAAAACCCTCCCCGGGGGGGGGTGTACAGCACATGAGAACGCAATTACCAAACAATTAGGAAGTAAGCCGCCCTCTACCCCTCCTCATCACTGCTGCCCCCCAGGGGAGGGTGCAGGGAAGGCAGCGATCTCACCCCCGCCTCTCACAGGGGCCGGCTTACCGCCAATCTAAGGTAATATGTGCCGACTAGCATCATGAAATGTACAATCATATCAGTACTCCAGTCCCAACCAAAGCTGCTGGTTTCCTGCAAACTCTCAGGTGCAGGAGATTTTATTCACTGTCGACTCCTACTGGAATCATCTATGAAATGGGCAGTAGTTACATCAATCAGTCTATGCAATGCATGATGGGAGCTCAATGAAAAAGGGCCTTAGTATATAGGTGGGAAGTGTCACCCCAAGCGCATTCCCAAAATTTTTCCCGTCACTCTCAGGTGCAGAAGCTTTCTATGTTGTGGGAAGTATTTACATTGTATTGTACAGTCATTAGCCCCAGTGTATGATGGGAGGTCACTTAATATGGTGACTGCAGTCGCCTTCACGGCTTCATTCACAAGTTTACTGGTTTCCTGTGAACTCTCAGGTGCAGAAGCTTTCTATGTTTTGGGAAGTATTTACATTGTATTGTACAGTCATTAGCCCCAGTGCATGATGGGAGTCACTTTAAATGGTGCTGCAGTCGCCCTTTAAACTTCTTTTACAATTTACGGTTCCTTGAACTCTCAGGGGCAGAAACTTTCTTTTTTTGGGGGGTATTTACATTGTAGTACATCATTACTGAGACATAGGGAGGTCATAAATAAATCACTAATAGCGTGACTGCAGTCGCCTCCAGAGCTGCATTCACAAATTTACTGGTTTTCTGTGAACTCTCAGGTGCAGGATATTCTATTCATTGCTGATTTCTGCTGGAACCATCTATGGAGTGGGAAGTAGTTACATCAATCAGTCTATGCAGTGCATGATGGGAGCT
The DNA here is from genome assembly GCA_025379985.1 of Phyllomedusa bahiana. Classification (NCBI taxonomy): domain Eukaryota; kingdom Metazoa; phylum Chordata; class Amphibia; order Anura; family Hylidae; genus Phyllomedusa; species Phyllomedusa bahiana. The sequence goes on along the minus strand of JAODAL010038919.1, from coordinate 34,163 downwards.
CAATGAAACGGTCACTTAGTATAGTAGGTGAATGCAATGACAAGTTTACTGGTTTCCTGTGAACTCTCAGGTGCAGAAGCTTTCTATGTTTTGGGGAGTATTTACATTGTATTGTACAGTCATTAGCTGCAGAGCATGATGGGAGGTCAATGAAACAGTCACTTAAAGGGGTTTTGCCAGGAGGAGCCTTATCTGCTAAGAAGCTAATGTAAACAAATCAGGAGCTGAAAAAAGAGAGGAAAAGCACACAGCCAGAGCACAAAGCTACATAAGGGATCCTGTGACATGTTCACTCAAATAATCAAACTGCAACTTGTGGATTCTGTATACAAAAGACAACAGCTTTTCTCCACAGCAGCTTGAAAGCTCCTTCATGTTCTCTGTCATCAGATAAAGCAGGGATCTAATCACACTACAACTAGTTTATTCTGTATACAAAAGAAAACATATTGCTACCCGGTGCCTTGAAAACTTCTGCAGCTCAGTCTCATCAGATAAGAAGCTCTCTCTGGGCAAGCCCGTCCAGCAGCAGCTCCTGTCAGGTCGTATCTAATAGAAGCCTTGAAGTAACCAAGGGCAGGTAAGGAAGGCTGGTAGCTCTCTCAGACTGCAATTTTTGTAATCACATATATTTAGAAAAGTGATTAAAAACCCATTTGGAGGATCCCACGTCAACATTACATCATGGCAAAACCCCTTTAATATAGTAACTGAATGCAGTCACCTCTAGAGCTGCATTCACAAGTTTACTGGTTTCCGGTGAACTCTCAGGTACAAAAGCTTTAATCATGCGGCCCCCGCGAAATGGTCGTGTTTTGGGAAGTAATGACATCAGCCCTTCAATGCAGCGCATGATAGGGGCTCAATGAAGCTGTCAGGAGTTGCGGCGGAGGGGGGGCAGGGGTTGCGCTGGAGGGGGCAGGGTTCGGCGTGGAGGGGGGCCGAGGAGCGCAGTTGGGGGGCGGGGGTTCGGCGCAGGTAGCGGGTGGAGGGGGGAAAGGGTTCAGGGCATGGGGGGGGGAGAGGATGTGCGTCGGGGAGGGGTTGCGGCGCAGGGGAGGGGGGGCGTGGGGGGGGCAGGGGTTGCGGCGTGGAGGGGGGCAGAGGATGCGCTGTCGGGGGCAGGGGTTGCGGCGCAGGGGATGCGGCGTGGAGGGGGGGCATGGTTCGCGGCATGGAGGGGGGCAGAGGAGCCTGTTGGGGGCGGGGGTTCGGCGCAGGGGATGCGGGCGGGAAGGGGTCCGAGGATGCGCTGTCAGGAGGCAAGGGTTGCGGCGCAGGGGATGCGGCGTGGACGGGGGCCGAGGATGCGCTGTCGGGGGCAGGGTTTTGGGGCCAGGGTTGCGGTGGGGAGGGGGGGCAAAGGATCCTGTGGGGGGCAGGGGTTGCGGCGCAGGGGATGCGGCGTGGGGGGGGCCAGGATGCCGCCCGGGGAGGGTTGCGGCGCAGGGGATGCGGAGTGGAGGGGGCAGAGGATCGCGTCGGGGGCAGGGGTTGGGGCGGGAGGGGGGCAGAGGATCGCTTCGGGGCGGGGGATGCGCGGGGGGGGGGGGGCAGAGGATGCGCCTCGGGGGCAGGGTTGCGGCGCAGGGACGGGGGGAGGGGGCAGAGGATGCGCTGGGGGGGGAAAGGGTTGGGCGCGGGGGATGGGGTGGAGGGGGCAGGGGATGCGCTGCGGGGGCGGGGGTGGGGCGGGGGATGGGGGGGGCGGGGGTTGCGGCGGGAGGGGATGCGCTGTCGGGGGGCAGGGGATGCGGCGTGGAGGGGGGCAGAGGATGCGCTGTCGGGGGGCAGGGGTTGCGGCGTGGAGGGGGCGGGATGCCTGGGGGGCGGGGGTTGGCGGGGCGGGATCGGCGGGGAGGGTTTTGTGGGGGGGGGCTGACCTCGCCGGCCTTCGCCTGACAGCTGCTTATAAACCGTGTGAGCGGCGGCTTTAGCCCTCGTTTAATGGGACAACGCAAACAACCTGAATTCAGCAGAAAACAAGCAGCGGGGGCACTGCGGCCCGTAGAGGTCCCCGGGGCCCGGCCGCCAGGAACAGATTGTCCTCTCCCTGTGACACATTGGACAGAAATATAAGAGACCCCGCCTCCGGCCGCCACAGGAACGCGATTATTACAAGGTGGCCGAGCCAAGAAGCCGCCGCCGCCCTCCCCCCCCCTTCGCAAAAGGAGACCCTAAAAATTTTGGCCGAAATTTAACCCCGGGTTTTAAAAAGTGCCCCAATTTTTTTGGTTTTGCACGCAAAGTCCCAGAGAGCCTGAAGGAAGATCGGCGGCGAACCCCGCGCTGCTCCGCCCAAAAAGGGATGTGATGAGGTGTGACCTGTACAACACGGAGGGTATGCCCGCATAATCCAACGACCCCACCCCCCCCAACCCCCCCAACCCGGCGCCCTGTCCCCCATACAACCCCCCCCCTCCCCTTCCCCGGGGCCCCCCTCCTCTCCTTTTTTACCCGGCGCCCCCCCCTCCCCTCCCCTCCTTATCCCCTGCCCCCGTCCTCTCCTTAGACCCGGCTGCCCCTGTCCCCTCCTCTCCCCCTTTAACCCGCGCCCCCGCCTCTCCCCCCCTTAAAACCTCGGCCCCCTTCCCCCCCCCCCCTAACCCCCGGGCCCCCGCCCCTCCCCCAAACCCCCCGGCGCCCCCCGTCCCTCCCCCCTTATCCCCGGCCCCCCCGCCCTCCCTTATCCCCCCGGCGGCCCCCGCCCCCTTCCCCCCCTTCCTTAACCCGGCCCCCCCCCGTCCCCTCCCCTCCAAAACCCCCGGCGCCCCCTCCCCTCCCCTCCTTAACCGGGCGGCCCCTCCCCTCCTCCCCTTTACACCCGGGCGGCCCCCGCCCCCCCTCCTTAACCCGGCGCCCCCGTCCCTCCCCCCCCCTTTATACCCCGCTCCCCCTCCCTCTCCTTAACCCCGGCGGTCCTCTCCTCTCCTTATACCCGGCTGCCCCCTCCCCTCCTCTCCTTATACCCGGCGGCCCCCGTCCCCCCCCCCCTCCTTAACCCGGGCCCCCCCCGTCCCCTCCCCCCTTAACCCGGCGCCCCCCTTTTCCCCCCCTTTATACCCGCCCCCCCCGTCCCCCCCCCCTTTTTTAACCCCGCCCCCCCTCCCCTCCCCCTTATCCCCCGGCCCCCCCGTCCCCCTCCTCTCCTTACACCCGGCTGCCCCCGTCCCCCCCCTCCTTATACCCGGCCCCCCCTCCCCTCCCCCCCTTAACCCGGGGCCCCTCCTCTCCCCCCCCGGCGGCCCCCCCGCCCCCCCTCTCCTTAACCCCGGCCCCCTCCCTCCTTACACCCGGGGCCCCCCTTCCTCTCCCCTCCTTATCCCGGGGCCCCCGCCCCCCCCTCCTTATCCCCGGCGGCCCCCGTCCTCTCCCCCCTTTATAACCCGGGGGCCCCCTCTCTCCCCCCCTTTAACCCGGCGGCCCCCCCCCCCCTCCTCTCCCCTCCTTATACCCGGCTGCCCCCGTCCTCTGCCCTCCTTATACCCGGCGGCCCCCGTCCTCTCCTCTCCTTATACCCGGCGGCCCCCGTCCTCTCCCCTCCTTATACCCGGCGGCCCCCGTCCCCTCCTCTCCTTATACCCGGCGGCCCCCGTCCCCTCCTCTCCTTATACCCGGCTGCCCCCGTCCTCTCCCCTCCTTATACCCGGCTGCCCCCGTCCCCTCCTCTCCTTATACCCGGCGGCCCCCGTCCTCTCCTCTCCTTATACCCGGCGGCCCCCCGTCCCCTCCTATCCTTATACCCGGCGGCCCCCAACCCCTCCTCTCCTTATACCCGGCGGCCCCCGTCCCCTCCTCTCCTTATACCCGGCGGCCCCCGTCCCCTCCCCTCCTTATACCCGGCGCGCCCCCGTCCCCTTTCCCCTCCTTATACCGGCGCCCCGTCCCCTCCCTCCTTAACCCGCCCCCCCGTCCCCTCCCCTCCTTACACCCGGCTGCCCCCGTCCCTCCTCCCCTTTTAAAACCGGCGGCCCCCGACCCCCCCTCCTTATACCCGGGCCCCCGTCCCTCCCCTCCTTATACCCGGGCCCCCTTTCCCTCCTCTCCTTATACCCGGCGGCCCCGTCCCCCCTCCTCCTTATCCCGGCCCCCCCGTCCTCCCCTTTCCTTACACCCGGCGGCCCCCGTCCTCTCCCCTCCTTATACCCGGCGGCCCCCGTCCTCTCCCCTCCTTATACCCGGCGGCCCCCGTCCTCTCCCCTCCTTATACCCGGCTGCCCCCGTCCCCTCCCCTCCTTATACCCGGCGGCCCCCGTCCTCTCCCCTCCTTACACCCGGCGGCCCCCGTCCTCTCCCCTCCTTATACCCGGCTGCCCCCGTCCTCTCCTCTCCTTATACCCGGCGCTGCCCCCGTCCCCTCCTTTATACCCGGCTGCCCCCGTCCTCTCCCCTCCTTATACCCGGCGGCCCCCGTCCCCTCTCCTTATACCCGGCTGCCCCCGTCCCCCTCCCCCCTTTAAACCCCCGGCCCCCCCGTCCTCTCCCTCCCTTATACCCTCGCCCTCCCGTCCCCTCCCCTCCTTAAATACCCGGCTGCCCCCTCCTTTCCTTATAACCGGCGGCCCCCGTCCCCTCCCCTCCTTTATACCCTGGTTGCCCCTCCCCCCCCTCCTTATACCCGGCGGCCCCCGTCCCCTCCTCATACCCGGCTGCCCCCGTCCTCTCCCCTCCTTATACCCGGCTGCTCCCGTCCCCTCCTCATACCCGGCTGCCCCCGTCCTCTCCCCTCCTTATACCCGGCTGCCCCCGTCCTCTCCTCTCCTTATACCCGGCTGCCCCCGTCCCCTCCTCTCCTTATACCCGGCGGCCCCCGTCCCTCCTTCCTTATACCCGGCGCCCCCGCCTCCCCTTTCCTATACCCGCTGCCCCCGTCCCCCTCCTATCCCTTCACCCCCTCCCCCGTCTCCTTATACCCGGCTGCCCCCGTCCCCTCCTCTCCTTATACCCGGCGGCCCCCGTCCTCCCCTTTCCTTATACCCGGCTGCCCCCGTCCCCTCCTTCCATACACCCGGCTGCCCCCGTCCTCTCCCCTCCTTATACCCGGCTGCCCCCGTCCCCTCCTCTCCTTATACCCGGCGGCCCCCGTCCCCTCCTCTCCCCTCCTTATACCCGGCGGCCCCCGTCCCCTCCTCTCCTTATACCCGGCGGCCCCCGTCCTCTCCTCTCCTTATACCCGGCTGCCCCCGTCCTCTCCTTATACCCGGCTGCCCCCGTCCTCTCCTTATACCCGGCGGCCCCCGTCCTCTCCTCTCCTTATACCCGGCGGCCCCCGTCCTCTCCTCTCCTTATACCCGGCTGCCCCCCGTCCCCTCCTCTCCTTATACCCGGCTGCCCCCGTCCTCTCCCCTCCTTACACCCGCCGGCCCCCGTCCTCTCCTCTCCTTACACCCGGCGGCCCCCGTCCTCTCCTCTCCTTACACCCGGCGGCCCCGTCCTCTCCCTGTATTACAGTCACATCTATTGCTCCATGCTGAGGTGTGATATACCCCACTGGCTCCTCTTATTACACTACAGTTCTGATTCAGGGTAGTGTCCCTTTAAGCCCCTGTAAGTCGCTTTCTGGCTGAGGGGCCCCGGGCTCCGCTCCTCTATTCTGCACCTTTATCTAACAAACCACAGACCAAAAGCAGATAAACAGTGACTTCAGCAGATGGCCGCCGACAAGCAGGACAGCAGTGCCCCCCAGTGGCCGCTCCGCACATTGCGCCGTGTGATTAGCGGTTACATCATGATTAGCAGCGACGGTTTGTAGCCGATTACGGAGAAGCCGGCGGCCGGCGCGTGCGACACCACGTTATGTAACAAGTGCAAACAACAGATACGAGTAACACCTCCTCCCGCGCGAACCGCACGGCGAGAGGAAGAGTGCAGTGCGAGGCCAGGACGGCGAGAGCAAGAGTGCAGTGCGAGGCCAGGACGGCGAGAGCAAGAGTGCAGTGCGAGGCCAGGACGGCGAGAGCAAGAGTGCAGAGCGAGGCCAGGACGGCGAGAGAAAGAGTGCAGTGCGAGGACAGGACGGAGAGTGCAAGAGTGCAGTGCGAGGCCACGAGGGGCGAGAGGAAGAGTGCAGTGCGAGGCCAGGACGGCGAGAGGAAGAGAGCAGTGCGAGGCCAGGAGGGCGAGAGGAAGAGTGCAGTGCGAGGTCAGAGGCGAGAGCAAGAGTGCAGTGCGAGGCCAGGACGGCGAGAGCAAGAGTGCAGTGCGAGGCCAGGTCGGCGAGAGGAAGAGTGCAGTGCGAGGCCAGGAGGGCGAGAGCAAGAGTGCAGTGCGAGAGCAAGAGTGCAGTGGGAGGCCAGGACGGCGAGAGCAAGAGTGCAGTGCGAGGCCAGGAGGGCGAGAGGAAGAGTGCAGTGCGAGGCAAGGAGGGCGAGAGCAAGAGTGCAGTGCGAGGCCAGGAGGGCGAGAGGAAGAGTGCAGTGCGAGGCCAGGAGGGCGAGAGGAAGAGTGCAGTGCGAGGCCAGGACGGCGAGAGCAAGAGTGCAGTGCGAGGCCACGAGGACGAGAGCAAGAGTGCAGTGCGAGGCCAGGAGGGCGAGAGCAAGAGTGCAGTGCGACGCCACGAGGGCGAGAGCAAGAGTGCAGTGCGAGGCCAGGACGGCGAGCAAGAGTGCAGTGCGAGGCCGGGAAAGGGCGAGAGCAAGAGTGCAGTGCGAGGCCAGTACGGCGAGAGGAAGAGTGCAGTGCGAGGCCAGAAGGGCGAGAGCAAGAGTGCAGTGCGAGGCCAGAAGGGCGAGAGCAAGAGTGCAGTGCGGGAGGGCCAGGCGTGCGAGGCAGAGGTGAGCAGTGCAGGCCCACGAGGGCGAGAGCAAGAGTGCAGTGCGAGGCCAGAGGGCGAGAGCAAGAGTGCAGTGCGAGGCCAGGACGTTGAGAGCAAGAGTGCAGTGCGAGGCCAAGGGCGATGAGCTAGAGTGCAGTGCGAGGCCAGGAGGGCGAGAGCAAGAGTGCAGTGCGGGGCCAGGAGGGCGAGAGCAACTGTGCAGTGCGAGGCCAGGACGGAGAGCAAGAGTGCAGTGCGAGCCAGGAGGACGAGAGCAAGAGTGCAGTGCGAGGCCAGGAGGGCGAGAGCAAGAGTGCAGTGCGAAGCCAGGAGGGCGAGAGCAAGAGTGCAGTGCGAGGCCAAGACGAAAAGCAAGAGTGCAGTGCGAGGCCAGGAGGGCGAGAGCAAGAGTGCAGTGCGAGCCAGAGGACGAGAGCAAGAGTGCATGCGAGGCCAGGAGGGCGAGAGCAAGAGTGCAGTGCGAGGCCAGGACGGCGAGAGCAAGAGTGCAGTGCGAGGCCAGGAGGGCGAGAGCAAGAGTGCAGTGCGAGGCCCAAGGACGGCGAGAGCAAATGTGCAGTGCAAGGCCAGGACGGCGAGAGCAAGAGTGCAGTGCGAGGCCACGAGGACGAGAGGAAGAGTGCAGTGCGAGGCCAGGACGGCGAGAGCAAGAGTGCAGTGCGAGGCCAGGACGGCGAGAGCAAGAGTGCAGTGCGAGGCCAGGACGGCGAGAGCAAGAGTGCAGTGCGAGGCCAGGACGGCGAGCGCACGAGTGCAGTGCGAGGCCAGAAGGGCGAGAGCAAGAGTGCAGTGCGAGGAGGGCGAGAGCAAGAGTGCAGTGCGAGGCCAGGAGGGCGAGAGCAAGAGTGCAGTGCGAGGCCAGGAGGGCGAGAGCAAGAGTGCAGTGCGAGGGCACGACGGCGAGAGCAAGCGTGCAGTGCGCGGCCACGAGGGCGAGAGCAAGAGTGCAGTGCAGAGTGCGAGAGCAAGAGTGCAGTGCGAGGAGGGCGAGAGCAAGAGTGCAGTGCGAGGAGGGCGAGAGCAAGAGTGCAGTGCGAGGCCAAGACGAGAGCAAGAGTGCAGTGCGAGGCCACGAGGGCGAGAGCAAGAGTGCAGTGCGAGGCCACGAGGGCGAGAGCAAGAGTGCAGTGCGAGGCCACGACGGCGAGAGCAAGAGTGCTGTGCGAGGCAACGTGGGCGAGAGCAAGTGTGCAGTGCGAGGCCACGAGTGCGAGAGCAAGAGTGCAGTGCAAGGCCACTAGGACGAGAGGAAGAGTGCAGTGCGAGGCCAGGAGGGCGAGAGCAAGAGTGCAGTGCGAGGCCAGGAGGGCGAGAGCAAGAGTGCAGTGCAAGGCCACGAGGACGAGAGGAAGAGTGCAGTGCGAGGCCACGAGGACGAGAGCAAGAGTGCAGTGCGAGGGCAGGAGGGCGAGAGCAAGAGTGCAGTGCGAGGCCAGGACGGCGAGAGCAAGAGTGCAGTGCGAGGCCAAGACGACGAGAGCAAGAGTGCAGTGCGAGGCCAGGACATCGTGAGCAAGAGTGCAGTGCGAGGCCAGGAGGGCGAGAGCAAGAGTGCAATGCGAGGCCAGGACGGCGAGGGCAAGAGTGCAGTGCGAAGCCATGAGGGCGAGAGCAAGAGTGCAGTGCGAGGCCACGAGGGCGAGAGCAAGAGTGCAGTGCGAGGCCACGAGGGCGAGAGCAAGAGTGCAGTGCGAGGCCAGGACGGCGAGAGCAAGAGTGCAGTGCGAGGCCACGAGGGCGAGAGCAAGAGTGCAGTTGCAAAGGGCCACAGAGGACGAAGAGGAAGAAGGTGCAGGGCGAGGCCACGAGGACGAGAGCAAGTGTGCAGTGAGAGGCCAGGACAACGAGAGCAAGAGTGCAGTGCGAGGCCACGAGGGCGAGAGCAAGAGTGCAGTGCAAGGCCACGAGGACGAGAGGAAGAGTGCAGTGCGAGGCCAGGACGGCGAGAGCAAGAGTGCAGTGCGAGGCCAGGAGGGCGAGAGCAAGAGTGCAGTGCGAGGCCAAGGACGGACGAGCAGAAAGAGTGTAGTGCAAAGGCCACGAGGGCGAGAGCAAGAGTGCAGTGCGAGGCCAGGAGGGGCGAGAGCAAGAGTGCAGTGCGAGGCCAAGGACGCGAGAGCGAGATGTGCAGGCAAGGGCAGACAGAGGGTGCGAGGAGGCGAGAGCAAGAGTGCAATGCGAGGAGGGCGAGGGCAAGAGTGCAGTGCGAGGAGGGCGAGAGCAAGAGTGCAGTGCGAGGCCACGAGGGCGAGAGCAAGAGTGCAGTGCGAGGCCGACGAGGGCGAGAGCAAGAGTGCAGTGCGAGGCCACATGCGAGAGCACTCCCAGTGCGGGCCACTACGCGGGCAGTAGAGCAAGAGTGCATCTGACGATGGTTACATCCTGTATTATCCTCCAGAGCTGCGCTCACTATTCTGCTGGTGCAGTCACTGTACATACATTACTTATCCTGTACTGATCCTGAGTTATATCCTGTATTATCCTCCAGAGCTGCACTCACTATTCTGCTGGTGCAGTCACTGTACATACATTATTTATCCTGTACTGATCCTGAGTTACATCCTGTATTATCCTCCAGAGCTGCACTCACTATTCTGCTGGTGCAGTCACTGTGTACATACATTACTTATCCTGTACTGATCCTGAGTTATATCCTGTATTATCCTCCAGAGCTGCGCTCACTATTCTGCTGGTGCAGTCACTGTACATACATTACTTATCCTGTACTGATCCTGAGTTACATTCTGTATTATCCTCCAGAGCTGCGCTCACTATTCTGCTGGTGCTGTATCCTGTATTACATTGCACCTACCTGCACACTCGAGCAGGGAAATAAAGCTTCTGCCAGGAGCGACAGTAGAGCTGTGAGTGATCGATGACTCGGATCCAGTCCAGTTCATCCATAGAGACTTCGATGTAGTAGGAATAGGACCTGAGGGGACAGTGAGCGGCGTTATAGTCACTTAAAGGGTATTTCCATGTAACCACACACTAAGAAGCTTGCAGTGTTTGTATCGCGTGCTCTGCTCTCACTGTCCGGGTCGTGTGTCAGTCTCTACTGAATATCTAGCATTGTATTCATGATCCAGACTAAGAGCATGTGCTCTACTATCTCCTAGAGAAATACTTCTATGCTAATGCAGTATAGAGAAACAGCGGACGCGGCGCCGCACGTCAGACACAGCGCGCAGCACCACACGTCAGGCGTAGCGGCGGCACCCCCCGGCAGACCCGGCGCGCAGCGGCGGCCCCACCCGTCAGACCCGGCGCGCAGCGGCGGCACCACACGTCAGACACGGCGCGCAGCGGCGGCACCACACGTCAGACACGGCGCGCAGCGGCGGCACCACACTAAACCCCGGCGCGCAGCGGGGGCCCACACGTAAACCCACGGCGCCGGGGCGGAAACCACACTCAGACAGGGCGCGCAGCGGGGGCACCAAAAACTCAGACACACGCGCGGGCGGCGGCCCACACGTCAGATACAGCGCGCAGCGGGGGCACCACACGTAAACACAGCGCCAGCGGCGGAAACCAAAACGCAGACACAGCGCGCAGCGGCCACCACACCAGACACAGCGCCAGCGAGGCACCACACGTCAGAACGCGCGCACGACGGCACCACACTCAGACACGCGCGCAGCGAGGGCACCCCCGTCAACCAGCGCGCAGCACACCAAAAGTCAGACACAGCGCCAGCCAAAAACCCGTCAGACAGGGCGCCAGCGGCGGCACCACACTCAGACACGGCGCGCAGCGGCACCCCACACGTCAGACACGCGCGCAGCGGCGGCACCCCCCGCGACACTGCCCACCGGCGGCACCACACGCAGACACGGCGCCAGCAGCGGCACCACACGTCAGACACGGCGCCAGCAGGGGCACCACACTCAACACGGCGCGCAGCACCACACGCAAAAGGGCGCGCACGGCACCCCACACTCAGACACGGCCCAGCGGCGGGCACCACCCGTCAGACACGGCGCGCAGCGGGGGGCACCCACTCAGACACGCGCCAGCGAGGGCACCACACGTCAAACACGGCGCGCAGCACGGCACCACACGTCAAAACAGCGCGCAGCACCAAAAAAACGTCAGACACGCGCGCACGAGGGCACCACACTCAGAGACGGCCGCGCACGGGGGCACCACACTCAGACACGGCCGGCAGCGGCAGCCCCACACGTCAAAAAACGGCGCGCAGCGGGGGCCCCACACGTCAGACACGGCGCCAGCGCGGCACCAAAACGCCCAGAACGGCGCGCAGCGACGGCACCACACTCAGACCCCGGCGCGCGCACCACACGTCAACACGGCGCCAGCGAGGGCACCACACGCAGACAGGGCGCGCAGGGGCGGAAACACACGTCAACAGGGCGCGCAGCAGGGGCAGCACCACCGCAATACGGCGCGTGCGGCGGCACCCACTCAACAGGGCGCCACGGCGGCCCACACTCAGACACGGCGCGCAGCGGCGGCACCACACGTCAGACACGGCGCGCAGCGGCGGCACCACACGTCGACACGGGCGCGCAGGCGGCACCACACCAGACACGGCGCGCACGGCGGCACCACACGTCAACACGGCGCGAAACACCCACGCGACACGGCCCAGCCCCACACGTAGCAGGGCGCGCCACCACACGTCAGACAGGGGCCGCAGAAACCAACGTAGACACGGCCCCACCCAAAAACGCAACACGGCGCCAAAACCACACGTCAGACCGGCGCCACCCCACACGTCAGAACGGCGCGCAGCACCACCTAACAGGGCGCCAGCCCACACGCAGACACGCCCAGCCCCAAAACGCAGACACGGCGCGCACAGAAACCCCACACCAGACACACGGCAGGGGGGCGGCCCCACACCAGCAGAGCGCCAGCAGCAGCACCCCTCAGACACGGCGCGCAGCACCACCCAGACACGGGCGCAGCACCACACGTCAACAGGGCGCGCAGCGGGGGCACCACACGACAGACACGGCGCGCAGGGGCGCCCCACACTCAACACGGCGCGCAGGGGGCCACCAAAACGCAGACACGGCGCGCAGCGGCAGCACACCACACGTCAGACACGGCGCGCAGCGGCTGCAGCACACGTTAGACACGGCGCGCAGCGGCGGCAGCACACGCAGACACCGGCGCGCGGGCCGAAAACACCAACCAGACACGGCGCGCAGCACCAAAACTCAGACACCAGCGCGCAGCACCACACTCAGACACAGCGCGCGCCCCCACACGCAACACAGCGCGCAGCCCCACACTCAACAAGCGCCAGCACCACCGAAACACAGCGCGCAGCACCACACCAGACACAGCGCGCACACCACACGTCAGACACAGCGCCAGCGCGGCACCACACTCAACAGAGGGGGCAGCAGCACACCCCCTCGACACAGCGCGCACACCACACGCAGACACGCGCGCAGCACACACGCAGACACAGCGTGCAGCCCCAAAACCTCAGACACCGCGCAGCACCAAAAAAGTCAGACACAGCGCGCAGCCCACAACGCAACACGGCCGCACACCACACGTCGACACGGCCGCGCACCACACGTCAGACACGGCGCCAGGGGGCGGCACCACACGTCAACACCCGCCAGCGGCGGCACCACACGTCAGACACTGCGCCCCCCAGCAGACCCACGTCAGACACGGCGCGCAGGGGCGGCAGCACACTTAGCACGGCGCGCAGGGGGCGGCGCCCCCGTCAGACACGGCGCGCACGACAGCACCACACTCAGACAGGCGCGCAGACCCACGTAACACAGCGTAAAGCACCAACCGTCAACACAGCGCGCAGCCCCACACCCCCAGACACGGCGCGCAGCACCCACACGTCAACCGGCGCCAGAAAACCAAAAACGCAACACGGCGCGCAACCACACGCAGACACGGCGCCAGAAACCTCAGACACTGCCTCAGCACCCACGTCAACAACGGCGCGCAGCACCACAACCCGTCAGACCACGGCCCCGCAGCACCACACGTCAACACGGCGCGCACACCACACGTCAGACACGCGCCCAGCACCAAACCTCAGACACGCCCCCAGCACCACACGCCCAGACACGCGCCACCCACCACACTCAGACCGGCGCCAGCACCACCACACGTCAGACAAACGGCGCCAGCCACCAACACGTCAGACACGGGCGCAAGCACGGCACCAAACGTCAGACCCCAGCGGGGCAGCACAACACGTCCAGACACAGCGCGCAGCACCAACGCCAGACACAGCGCGCAGCACCACACGTCAGACACAGCGCGCAGCCCCACACTCCAGACACAGCGCCAGCAACCACACTCGGGACACAGCGCGCAGCACCACACGTCAGACACGGCGCGCAGCACCACACGTCAGACACGGCGCGCGGCACCACACGTCAGACACGGCGCGCAGCACCACACATCAGAAAACACGGCGCAGCCCACATGTCAGACACGGCGCGCAGCGGCGGCACCACACGTCAGACACAGCGCGCAGCGACGGCACCACACGTCAGACACAGCGCGCAGCAGCACCACACGTCAGACACGGCGCGCAGCACCACACGTCAGACACGGCGCGCAGCGGCGGCACCACACGTCAGACACGGCGCGCAGCGACGGCACCACACGTCAGACACGGCGCGCAGCGACGGCACCACACGTCAGACATGGCCGCCAGCGGCAGCACCACACGTCCAGACACGGCGCGCAGCAGCGGCACCACACGTCAGACCCCGCGCGCACAGCGGCACCACACGTCAGACACAGCGCGCAGCCCCAAACCAACCGTCAAAACACGGCGCGCAGCGGCAGCACCACACGTCAAGACACGGCCGCAGCGGCGGCACCACACGTCAACAAGGCGCGCAGCGCGGCACCACCGTCAACCACGGCGCGCAGCGACGGCACCACCCGTCAGACACGGCGCGCAGCAGCGGCACCACACGTCAGACACGGCGCGCAGCAGCGGCACCACACGTCAGACACGGCGCGCAGCACCACACGTCAGACACGGCGCGCAGCGACGGCACCACACGTCAGAGACGCCGCGCAGCGGCGGCACCACACGTCAGACACGGCGCGCAGCGGCAGCCCCACACGTCAGATACGGCGCGCACGGCAGCACCACAGTCAGACACGGCGCGCAGCGGCGGCACCACACGTCAGACACGGCGCGCAGCGGCGGCACCACACGTCAGACACGGCGCGCAGCGGCGGCACCACACGTCAGACACGGCGCGCAGCGGCGGCACCACACGTCAGACACGGCGCGCAGCGGCGGCACCACACGTCAGACACGGCGCGCAGCCGCAGCACCACACGTCAGGACCGGGCGCAGCGGCAGAAACCAAAAGGGTCGGGAACACGGCGCCAGCGGCAGCACCCCCAATCAACACGGCGCCCCAGGGGCAGAAACCAAAAGTCAGACACGGCGCGCAGCGGCCCCCCCAACCAAAACCCCAGAAAACGGCCCCGCAGCGGCAGCACCACACGTCAAACCAGGGCGCGCAGCGGCAGCACCACACTCAGACACGGCGCGCACCCACAGCACCACCCCCTCAGAACACGGCGCGCAGAGCCAGCCCCACACGTCAGACACGGCGCGCAAAACCACACGCAACCGGGGCCCCGCAGCACCACACTTCAGAAAGGGCCCGCGCAGCACCACACGCAGCACGGCCGCGGGAACCACACGTCAGACCGGCGCGCAAAACACCTTTCCGACCCGGCGCGCAGCACCAAAAACCCCGACACGGCGCCCCAGAAACCCCCCAAACCCGTCAGACACGGCGCGCAGAAACCACACTCGACAGGGCGCGCAGCCCCAACGTCAACACGGCGCGCGGCCACCACCCCCGTCGGGACCCGGCGCGCAGCAGCAGCACCCACACTTCAGACACACCCGCGCAGCGCAGCCCCACCGCAGACACAGCCCCCAGCCCCAACACCAACACGTCAGACACAGGCGCAGCGCAGCCCCCACACGCCCCAGACACAGCCCCGCAGCAGCAGCACCACCGTCGGGGACACAGCGCCCCAGCGGGGGCCCAACCACACTCAGACAAGCGCGCAGCGGCGGCACCCCCACGTCAGACACAGCGCGCAGCGGCGGAACCACCTAGACAAGCGCGCAGCGGCGGAAACCACACGTCAGACACGGCCCCCAGCCCCCAAAAGTCAGAAAGGGCGCGCACCCACCACACTCAGAAAACGGCGCGCAGCACCAAAACGTCAACACGGCGCGCAGCACCACACGTCAGACAGGGGCGCGCAGCACCAAACGTCAGACACGGCCCCGCAGCACCACACTTCAGACACGGCCGCAGAAAACCCCACATTCAGACAGGGCGGCAGGGGCCCCGGCCCCAACTTCAGACACGGCGCAAGCACAACCCCGTCAGACACACGCGCAGCACCCCCCACGCCGGGGAACACGGCGCGCGCCCCAACGTCAGACCCGGCGCGCAGCACCACACGTCAGCCCACGGGCGAAACACCAAACTTCGACACGGGCGCAGAAACCAAAACGTCAAAAGGCGCGCAGCACCACACGTCAGCCCGGCGCGCAAAACCCCCACGTCGACACGGCGCGCAGCCCCACACTTTCAGACACGGCGCGCAGACCCACACGTCAGACACGGCGCGCAGCACCACCCGTCAGACAGGGCCCCGCTGCCCCCACACGTCAGCCCCACGGCGCGCAGCGGGGGCACCACACGTCAAACACGGCGCGCAGGGGCCCGGCACCACACTTTCAGACACGGCGGGCAGCGGCGGCCCCCACATCAAACTGGGGGCAGCACCACACCCCCAGAAAAACGGCGCGCGGCCCCAAAAACGCCGGGGCCCCCCGGGCGCGCGGAAACCACACGTCAGACACGGGCGCGGCCCCACAAGTCAGACACGGCCCGCGGCACCACCGCAGACAGGGGACCACACGCCCAGACACGGCGCGGGGCCACCCCCAACGCCAGACACGGGGGCGCGGCACCAACGTAGAAAACGGGCGCGCTGCACCACACGTCGGGACACGGCCGCGGAAACCAAAACGTCAGACAGGGGCCCCGGCCAGCGGGGGCCCACCAAAACGCCCGACAGGGGCGCGCAGCGGGGAAACACCGCCAAAACAGGCGCGCGGCACCCACGCCAGACACGGCGGCGCGGCCCCAACACGCCAACAGGGCGCGGGGCCCCAACGTCAACACGGCGCGCGGCACCAAAAAGTCAACACGGCGCGCGGCACCACCCCCTCGGGACACGGCGCGCGGCAACCCCCCAACGTCAACCCCGGCGGCGGCACCAAAAACCCGTCGGGACAACGGCGCCGGCACCCACTCAGACACGGCGCGGGGGCACCACACGTCAGACACGGCGCGCGGAAAAACCCACACGTCAGACACGGGCGCGGGCCCACACGTCAGACACGGCGCGGGGGCCCACCACACTCGGGACACGGCGCGCGGCACCACACGTCGGGACACGGCGCGCGGCACCACACCCCGGGGACACGGCCGGGGAAAACCCACCCCGTCAACAGGGGCGCGCGGCCCCCAAACACGTCAGCCCCCGGCGCGCGGCACCCCCACCGTCAGACACGGGCGCGGCACCACCGTCAGACACGGCGCGCGGGCACCCCCTTTCAGAAAACGGGCGCGGCACCACACGTCAGACAGGGCCCGCGGGGCCCAAAAAAACGTCGGAAACGGCGCCCCGGCCCCACACTCAGCCCACGGCGCCGGCCCCCAAAACCGTAGACACGGGCGCGGAAAAAAAAACGTCAGAAAAGGGGCCCCGAAACCACACGTCAGACACGGCGCGCGGCACCACACTTTCAGACACGCCCCCGGAAACCCCCACACGTCAAAAAACGGGCGCGGAAACCACACGTCAGACCCCCGGGGGCCGGCAAAAACCGTAAACCCAACGGGGGCCGGCACCCACACGTCAGACAGGGGCCGGGGCACCACAGTCGGGACAGGGCGGCGGCCCCCACACGTCAAAACACGGCCCGGCGGCACCACACCGTAAAGGCCCCAAGGCCGCGGCACCCACGCCCAGCCACGGCGCCCGCACCCCAGGGTCGGACTGGGGCCCCGGGGCCACCCCGTCAAAACCACGGCGCGCGGAAACCAAAACGCCCGGGACACGGCGCGCGGCCCCCACACTCAAAAGGGCCCGCGCGGCCCACACGTCAGACACGGGCGCGGCACCAAACGTCAAAAACGGCGCCCCGGCACCACACGTCAGACAGGGCGCGCGGCACCAAAAGTCAACAGGGCGCGCGGCCCCCACACGTCAGCACGGCGCGCGGAAACCACCGTCAGAAAAACCGGGGCGCGCGGCACCACACGTCGACACGGCCGGGGCCCCACCCCGTCAGAAACGGCGCGCGGCACCACCGTCAACACGGCGCGCGGAACCAAAACTCAGAAAACGGCGCGGGGCACCACACGTCAGACAGGCGCGCGGCCCCAAACGTCAGACCCCGGCGCCCCAACCACACGTCGGGAAAAAGGGCGCCGGCCCACCCACGAAAACCCAAGCGCGCGGAAACCAAAAACGTCGACAGGGCGCGCGGCACCAAAAAGGGTCAGAAAAGGCGCGCGACCACCCACTCAACACGGCCCCCACCCACCACACGTCAACACGGCGCCAGGGGCGGAAACCCCCCAACGTCAGGACAGGGCGCGCAGCGGGGGGCCCAAACCCGTCGGGACACGGCGCCGCGGCGGAAACCACAGGGTCAGACACGGCGCGCGGGCGGCGGCACCACACGCCCAGACACGGCGCGAAAGCGGCGGCACCAAAAGTAAAGAAAGGCGCGCAGGGGGGGAAAAACCACACTCAGACACGGCGCGCGGGCGGCGGCACCAAACGTCAGACAGGGCGCGCAGGGGCGGCACCACACGTGGACAGGCGCGCAGGGGGCGGCACCACACGTCAGACACGGGCGAAAAGCGGCGGCACCACACGTAAAGAAAACGGCGCCAGCGGCGGAAACCAAACAGCCCGGGAAAACGGCGCGCAGCGGGGGGCTCCCCCACGTCAGCCCACGGGCGCAGGGGCGGCTCCACACGTCGACACGGGGGCGCAGCGGCGGAAACCAAACAGGGTCAGAAGGGCCCGGGGCAGCGGGGGAAAAACCAAAATCGGGCCCCGGGCGCGAAACGGCGGCACCAACGTCAACACGGCGCGCAGGGGCGGCTCCACAAGGGTCCCAACCCAACGGCGCGCAGCGCGCAGCACCACACGTAGACACGGCGCGAGCACCACACGTAAAGACACGGCGCGCACCCAAAACCCAACACGCCCCAGAACCACAGCAAAAGGCCCCAGCACCACACGTCAGACAGGGCGCGCAGAAACCACAGTCGGGACACGGGCCCCAGCACCACAAACGAAGACACGGCGCGCAGCACCACACGTCAGACCGGCGCGCAGCACCACCGTCAGACAGGCGCGAGCACCCCACGTCAAAAGCGGCGACCACACGTCAAAAACAGGCGCGCACCACCGTCAGACACGGGCGCAGCACCACTTTTCGACACGGGGGGCGCCCACAGTCAGACACGGCGCGCAGCCCCACAGTCAACACGGCGCGCAGCACCAAAACCGTCAACACGCGCGCGCCCCACCGTCAGACACGGCGCAGCACACAACGTCGGGACCCCGGGGGCGACCCCCACACGTCAGACACAGCGCGCAGCACCACACGTCAGACACAGCGCGCAGCACCAAAACGTCAGACACAGCGCGCAGCACCACACGTCAGACACAGCGCGCAGCACCACACGTCGGGACACAGCGGCAGAAACCACCGTCAGACACAGCGCGCAGACCACACGTCAGACACAGCGCGCAGCACACACGTCAGACACGGCGCGCAGCAGCAGCACCAACGTCAGACACGGGCGCAGCGGAAAGCACCAAACGTCAGACACAGCGCGCACACCACACGTCAGACACAGCGCGCAGCACCACACGTCCGACACAGCGCCCCCAGCACCACACGCAGAACACAGCGCGCAGCACCACACGTCAGACACAGCGGCAGCACCACACTCAGACAACCAGCGCGCAGCACCACAGTCAGGAAAACAGCGCGAGCACCACACGTCAGAAAACACGCGCAGCACCACCGTCAGACACAGCGGCAGCCCACACGTCGACACGGCGCGCAGCGGGCAGCACCACACGTCAGACACGGCGCGCAGCGGCAGCACCACACGTCAGACACAGCGCGCAGCACCACACGTCAGACACAGCGGCAGCACCACACGTCAGACACCGCGCGCAGCACCACACGTCAGACACAGCGCGCAGCACCACACGTCAGACACAGCGCGCAGCACCACACGTCAGACACAGCGCGCAGCACCCACGTCAGACACAGCGCGCAGCACCACACGTCAGACACAGCGCGCAGCACCACACGTCAGACACAGCGCGCAGCACCACACGTCAGACACAGCGCGCAGCACCACACGTCAGACACAGCGCGCAGCACCACGCGTCAGACACAGCGCGCGGCACCACACGTCAGACCCAGCGCGCGGCACCACACGTCAGAGACAGCGCGCAGCACCACTCGTCAGACACTGCGCGCAGCGGCGGCACCACAAGTCAGACAGAGCGCGCAGCAGCAGCACCACACGTCAGACACAGCGCGCAGCACCACACGTCAGACACAGCGCGCAGCAGCAGCACCACACGTCAGACACGGCGCGCAGCGGCGGCACCACACGCCAGACACGGCGCGCGGCACCACACGCCAGACACGGCGCGCGGCACCACACGCCAGACACGGCGCGCGGCACCACACGTCAGACACGGCGCGCGGCACCACACGTCAGACACAGCGCGCAGCACCACACGTCAGACACGGCGCGCAGCACCACACGTCAGACACAGCGCGCAGCACCACACGTCAGACACAGCGCGCAGCACCACACGTCAGACACGCCGCGCAGCACACACGTCGGGACACAGCGCGCAGCACCACACGTCAGACACAGCGCGCAGCACCACACGTCAGACACAGCGCGCAGCACCACACGTCAGACACAGCGCCCCAGCACCACACGTCAGACACAGCGCGCAGCACCACACGTCAGACACAGCGGGGCAGCCCCACACGTCAGACACAGCGCGCAGCACCACACGTCAGACACAGCGCGCAGCACCACACGTCAGACACAGCGCGCAGCACCACACGTCAGACACAGCGCGCAGCACCACACGTCAGAAACGGCGCGCAGCACCACACGTCAGACACCGCGCGCAGCACCACACGTCAGACACAGCGCGCAGCACCA
This sequence comes from Phyllomedusa bahiana, assembly GCA_025379985.1. NCBI lineage: Eukaryota > Metazoa > Chordata > Amphibia > Anura > Hylidae > Phyllomedusa > Phyllomedusa bahiana. Next base: position 14,075 of record JAODAL010038919.1, on the reverse strand, counting down.
CACGTCAGACACGGCGCGCAGCACCACACGTCAGACACAGCGCGCAGCACCACACGTCAGACACGGCGCGCGGCACACACGTCAGACACAGCGCGCAGCACCACACGTCAGACACAGCGCGCAGCACCACACGTCAGACACGGCGCGCAGCGGCAGCACCACACGTCAGACACGGCGCGCAGCGGCGGCACCACACGTCAGACACGGCGCGCAGCACCACACGTCAGACACGGCGCGCAGCACCACACGTCAGACACGGCGCGCAGCACCACACGTCAGACACGGCGCGCAGCACCACACGTCAGACACGGCGCGCAGCACCACACGTCAGACACGGCGCGCAGCACCACACGTCAGACACGGCGCGCAGCGGCGGCACCACACGTCAGACACGGCGCGCAGCGGCGGCACCACACGTCAGACACGGCGCGCAGCGGCGGCACCCTGCATAAGGGGAGGGCCCCGGGCAGATGTGGCCCCTGCAATGCTCGTACCTGCTGTCCCGGTCCCAGAGCAGCAGGCGGATGTGGTTGATGATGGACGGCTGCCCCAGCTTCACCTCCAGGCCGGAGCGGCAGTCCTCCTCTATCGGGTGCCGGGAGAAGCCGTGGTCCAGGTCGTAGTTTTGGGTGTCACCGTCCAGCAGCGCCGACTTCAGCTCCCCCTTCACCACCTGCGCCCCGTACTTCATGGTGGCGATGTTCTCCTCCGGGACTGGGGGAGGAGGAAGTTATAAAGGTGCAGAGCATTATAACGCTGGACAGGAGTCAGGGGCCGTTCTGACCATATGGATAACACACCAACCCTGCAGCCCAGGTCAGACCCTACCTATACTCCAGTCACATCCAAAGCTGCATTCAGATCTGAAGAGTATTAACCACCGCTGCTACATACGAAGTATGTTCTGCTGTCATGCATTGTTGGAGACGGAGTGTATACAAAAGTTGTACAGTAGCAGGATGTGGGGAAAATGCTATATACTGCAGTGCATTATGGGATTAGGATGATCCAGGTTATAATGCATCACAGTGGATGGAATGTCTTGATGCAGCTTGGGATATTGTGGAAGTCTGTGCTCTAGATGTGACGCAGTATAAATGAAAAAAGGCAGCTGTTAGTAATGAATATAATTGAAGTCTGCAGCTGGATGTGACTGGGTATATAATGGAAGACTGCGCCTGAGTGACGAGTTATATGGAGTGAGCTTGGATGTGACCGAGTAAAAATGGAAGACTGCGCTGGGATGTGACCGATATAATAGGAAGACTGCAGCTGGGATACGAGTATAAATGAAGACTGCAGTCTGGATTGACAGAGTAAAAATGGAAGACTGCAGCTCTGGATGTGACCGGAGTATAATAATGGAACTGAAGTGTGTGACCGAGTATAATATGGAAGCTGCAGTCTGGATGTGACAGGGGTATATATGGAAGCTGCAGCTCTGATGGACAGGAGTATATAATGGAATTGTACTTGGATGGAAGGAGTAAAATGGAACTGCAGCTCGATGGACGGAGTATATAAGGAAGAGTCTGGATGTGACCGAGTATAAAGGAAGATGCACTCTGGATGTACCGAGTATAATAATGAAAGAGTTGGAGTGTGCAGTATAATATGGAAGACTGCAGCTTGGATGTGACAGAGATAATAATGGAAGACTGAGCCCGATGTGAAGGATAATAATGGAAGACTGCAGCTTGATGTGACGGAGTTAATAATGGAAGAGCAGCTCTGGATTGACCGAGTAAATAAGAGACTGCAGCTCTGGATGACGGAGTATAATATGGAAGACGCAGCTCTGGTGTGACGGAGATAAAATGGAAGACTGAAGCTCTGGATGTGACCGGAGTATAATAATGGAAGATGCAGCTGGATGTGCAGGATTAAAATGGAAGATGCAGCTCTGGTGTGACAGGAGTATTTAATGGAAGTTGTAACTCTGATGTGACAGGAGTATAATAAGGGAGACTGCAGTCGTGTGACGGAGTATATAAGGAAGATGCAGCTCTGATGTGACAGGAGTATAATAATGGAAGACTGCAGCTCTGGATGTGACCGGAGTATAATAATGGAAGACTGCAGCTCTGGATGTGACAGGAGTATAATAATGGAAGACTGAAGCTCTGATTGACAGGATATAATAATGAGATGCAGCTTGGATGTGCAGAGTAAATAATGGAAGTCTGTAAATCTGATGTGAAGATATATATGGGAGACGCACTCTGGATGTGACTGAGTATAATAAGGGACGCGCGATGTGACTGAAGCATAATAATGGAGACGCAGCTGGCTGTGAGAGGAGCATATAATGGAGACTGCAGCTCTGGATGTGACAGGATATAATAAGGAAGTCTGCAGTTGGATGTGACTGGAGTATAATATGGAGATGAAGCCTGGATGTGATGAGTATATATGGAGATGCAGCTCTGATGTATGGGTTAATAAAGGGACTGCAGCTTGAGTGACTGAGCTATATGGAGATGAGCTTGGCTGTGAGAGGAGCAATTTAAAGGGAGATGCAGTCTGGATGACGGTAAAAATGCTATATACTGCAGTGCATTATGGGATTAGGATGATCCAGGTTATAATGCATCACAAGATGGATAGAGAGATGTGCTATGAATGCAGCTCTGGAGTATAATAGTGGAAGTCTGTGCTCTAGATGTGACTGCAGTATAAGACTGAAAAAAGGCAGCTGTGTATGTAAATGGAATATAATTGAAGTCTGCAGCTCTGGATGTGACCGGAGTATAATAATGGAAGACTGCAGCTCTGGATGTGACCGGAGTATAATAATGGAAGACTGCAGCTCTGGATGTGACCGGAGTATAATAATGGAAGACTGCAGCTCTGGATGTGACCGGAGTAGAATAATTGAATACGGAAGCTCTGGATGTGACAGGAGTATAATAATGGAAGACTGCAGCTCTGGATGTGACAGGAGTATAATAATGGAAGTCTGCAGCTCTGGATGTGACTGGAGTATAATAATGGAAGTCTGTAACTCTGGATGTGACTGGAGCATAACAATAGAAGTCTGCAGCTTTGGGTGTGACTGGAGTATGAGACACGGTGTAGCCCAGTATCAGGGAGTCGGGGGCGTCTCTTACTCAGCATGCCACGGTAGTTGAGGTCCATGTCCCGGCTCTCGGATCGCACTTTGATGGCGTCCAGGATGGAGTCGGGGGTGAGCAGCGCGGACGGTCGCACCACGTTGAGCAGCTCCGTGAGGCTCACCAGAGGGAGGCGCACGGCGGCCATGATCTCCGAGTGACTCTCCTTGGGGTTGTGTCTGCACCAGCGCATCAGAGACTGGAAGATGTCCTTCTCGGGGGCAGCAAACGAGTCTCTGCGCACGATATCCAGCAGCGGAGCCTGGAAGAGAGCATCGATAACCTACAGGGGGCGCACTCATCACACCACATGTGTCCTATCAGCAGCGGAGCCTGGAAGAGAGCATCGATAACCTACAGGGGGCACACTCATCATACCACATGTGTCCTATCAGCAGCGCAGCCTGGAAGAGAGCATTGATAACCTACAGGGGGCGCACTCATCATACAACCTGTCCCCTATCAGCAGCGCAGCCTGGAAGAGAGCATGGATAACCTACAGGGGGCGCACTCATCACACCACATGTGTCCTATCAGCAGCGCAGCCTGTGAAGAGAGCATCGGTAACCTACAGGGGGCGCACTCATCACACCACATGTGTCCTATCAGCAGCGCTGCCTGGAAGAGAGCATCGGTTACCTACAGGGGGCGCAATCATCACACCACATGTGTCCTATCAGCAGCGCGGCCTGGAAGAGAGCAGATAACCTAAGGGGGGCGCACTCATCACACCACATGTGTCCTATCAGCAGCGCGGCCTGGAAGAGAGCAGATAACCTAAGGGAGCGCTCATCATACCACATGTCCCCTATCAGCAGCGCAACCTGGAAGAGAGCATCGATAACCTACAGGGGCGCACTCATCACACCACATGTGTCCTATCAGCAGCGCAGCCTGGAAGAGAGCATCGGTAACCTACAGGGGGCGCACTCATCATAACACATGTGTCCTATCAGCAGCGCGGCCTGGAAGAGAGCATCGGTAACCTACAGGGGGCGCACTCATCATAACACATGTGACATATCAGCAGCGGAGCCTGGAAGAGAGCAGATAACCTACAGGGGGCGCACTCATCACACCACATGTGTCCTATCAGCAGCGGAGCCTGTGAAGAGAGCATCGGTAACCTACAGGGGGCGCACTCATCATAACACATGTGTCCTATCAGCAACGTGGCCTGGAAGAGAGCATCGGTAACCTACAGGGGGCGCACTCATCATACCACATGTGTCCTATCAGCAGCGGAGCCTGGAAGAGAGCAGATAACCTACAGGGGGCGCACTCATCACACCACATGTGTCCTATCAGCAGCGGAGCCTGGAAGAGAGCAGATAACCTACAGGGGGCGCACTCATCATACCACATGTGTCCTATCAGCAGCGCAGCCTGGAAGAGAGCATCGATAACCTACAGGGGGCGCTCAGCACTCATCATACCACATGTGTCCTATCAGCAGCGCAGCCTGGAAGAGATCAGATAAACTCCAGGGGGCGCACTCATCACACCACATGTGTCCTATCAGCAGCGCGGCCTGGAAGAGAGCATCGGTAACCTACAGGGGGCGCACAGCACTCATCATACCACATGTGTCCTATCAGCAGCGCAGCCTGGAAGAGAGCATAGGTAACCTACAGGGGGCGCTCATCATACCACATGTGTCCTATCAGCAGCGCAGCCTGGAAGAGAGCAGATATCCTACAGGGGGCGCACTCATCATAACACATGTGTCCTATCAGCAGCGCGGCCTGGAAGAGAGCAGATAACCTACAGGGGGCGCACTCATCATAACACATGTGTCCTATCAGCAGCGGAGCCTGGAAGAGAGCATCGGTAACCTACAGGGGGCGCACTCATCATAACACATGTGTCCTATCAGCAGCGCGACCTGGAAGAGAGCAGATAACCTACAGGGGGCGCACTCATCATAACACATGTGTCCTATCAGCAGCGGAGCCTGGAAGAGAGCATCGGTAACCTACAGGGGGCGCACTCATCAAACACATGTGTCCTATCAGCAGCGGAGCCTGGAAGAGAGCATCGGTAACCTACAGGGGGCGCACTCATCATAACACATGTGTCCTATCAGCAGCGGAGCCTGGAAGAGAGCATCGGTAACCTACAGGGGGCGCACTCATCATAACACATGTGTCCTATCAGCAGCGGAGCCTGGAAGAGAGCATCGGTAACCTACAGGGGGCGCACTCATCATAACACATGTGTCCTATCAGCAGCGGAGCCTGGAAGAGAGCATCGGTAACCTACAGGGGGCGCACTCATCATAACACTTGTGTACTATCAGCAGCGGAGCGTGGAAGAGAGCATCGGTAACCTACAGGGGGCGCACTCATCATAACACATGTGTCCTATCAGCAGTGCGGCCTGGAAGAGAGCATCGGTAACCTACAGGGGGCGCACTCATCATAACACATGTGTCCTATCAGCAGCGTGGCCTGGAAGAGAGCATCGGTAACCTACAGGGGGCGCACTCATCATAACACATGTGTCCTATCAGCAGCGGAGGCTGTGAAGAGAGCATTGGTAACCTGCAGGGGGCGCACTCATCACACCACATGTGTCCTATCAGCAGCGCAGCCTGTGAAGAGAGCATCGGTAACCTACAGGGGGCGCACTCATCACACTACATGTGTCCTATCAGCAGCGCAGCCTGGAGGAGAGCATCGATAACCTACAGGGGGCGCACTCATCACACCACATGTGTCCTATCAGCAGCGCAGCCTGGAAGAGAGCAGATAACCCTCGGGGGGCGCACTCATAAACCCCACTTTTTTTCCTATCAGCACCACCCCTGGAAGGAGCATGATAACCTACAGGGGGCAACCATCACAAAAACATGTCCCCTTACAGCGCAGCCTGGAAAGAGCGTAACCTACGGGGGCGCATCATCTCCCACATTTTCCCTATCACAGGGGACCCTGGAAAGAGCAGTTAACCTACGGGGGCCCCGCACCATCATACCAGGGGTTCCTACAGCACGGGCCCTGGAAGAAAAAATTGGGTAACCTACAGGGGGCCCCCACACCATCAACCACGGTCCTATCAGCAGGGGGGCCCCGGAAGAGAATCGGACCACGGGGGCCCCCACTCATCCAACACTGTGCCTATCAGCAGCGCCCCCAAGAAGGCAGGTAACCCCAGGCCCCCCAAACTATACCCCCCCCCCGCAGGGGGAAACCCCCCAACCCCCGAGCCCCCCCGTGATGTGTGAAATATAGCCCCCCCCCCCCCCCCAGGTTTTGGCATTGCCCCCCCCCCCCCCGCAGGGGGAAATTTTGGGGCAAAAGGGGATGTGGAATTTTGGCCCCCCCCCCCCCCCGCATTGATTTTGGGGGGGACAAAAGCCCCCCCCCCCCCCCGGACAAAGACCCCCCCCCCCCCCGCAGGGTTGACATTAGCCCCCCCCCCCCCAGGGGGTTTTGGCATAAAGCCCCCCCCCGCGAGATGGTGACATATAGCCCCCCCCCCCCCCGTGGGGGGGTGACAATAAAGCCCCCCCCCCGCAGGGGATTGGACTTTTTTTAGGCCCCCCCCCCCCCCCCCCCCCCCCGCAGTGTGTTTGACATATCCCCCCCCCCCGCAGTGATGTTGACATTTTGCCCCCCCCCCCCCGAGTGAGTGTCATATACCCCCCCCCCCCGCAGTGATGTGTGCATAAAAAGCCCCCCCCCCCGCAGTGTGGTGTGACATTGCCCCCCCCCGGGATGGTGAATATAGCCCCCCCCCCCGCAGTGATGTGGTGACAACCCCCCCCAGTGAGTTGAATATAGCCCCCCCCGCAGTGATGTGTGCAATAGCCCCCCCCCGCAGTGATGTGTTTACTTTTCCCCCCCCCCCGCGTGAGGGGTTTGACATATCCCCCCCCCCATTGTTGATGACAAAAGCCCCCCCCGCAGTGATGTGTGCATAACCCCCCCCCGCAGGATGTGTGACCTATGCCCCCCCCCGTGTGTTGTGACATATAGCCCCCCCCCCCGCAGTGATGTGTGACATATAGCCCCCCCCGCTGTGTTGTGTGACATATAGCCCCCCCCCGCAGTGATGTGTGACATATAGCCCCCCCCCCGCAGTGATGTGTGACATATAGCCCCCCCCCCCGCAGTGATGTGTGACATATAGCCCCCCCCCGCAGTGATGTGTGACATATAGCCCCCCCCCCCCCGCAGTGATGTGAATATACCCCCCCCCCAGTATGTTAATATACCCCCCCCCGCATGTGTGTGACAATAGCCCCCCCCCCGCATGTTGGTGAATATAGCCCCCCCGCAGGTGTTTTGCAAAAAGCCCCCCCCCCGCGTGATGTGTGATTTTAACCCCCCCCCCCCGCAGTGATGTGTGACATATAGACCCCCCCCGCAGTGATTGTGACATATAGCCCCCCCCCGCAGTGTTGTTTTTGACATATAGCCCCCCCCGCAGTGATGTGTGACTATAGCCCCCCCCCCGCAGTGTGTGTGACTTACCCCCCCCCGCAGGATGTGTGACATATACCCCCCCCCCCGAGTGAGGTAAATAACCCCCCCGCAGGGTGGACATATAGCCCCCACCCCTCCCCCCGCAGTGATGTGTGACAAAGCCCCCCCCCCATGATGTGTGAAATATAGCCCCCCCCCCGCAGTGATGTGTGACATATAGTCCCCCCCCCGCAGTGATGTGTGACAATCCCCCCCCCGAGGTGTGTGACATAACCCCCCCCCGCAGTGATGTGTGACATGGGGGTCGTACCTTGGAGGGGTAGGAACCGTCACTGGCCAGGACGTCCTGGGCGTTGCGGTCCATGAACAGGCAGCAGGTGGTGCACAGCTTGGGCAGGGAGTAGAGGGCGCCACGCTAGACCATGCCCCTTTTCTGGATCTCGGGGAGGGGCACGTCCCTGGGACGTGGGACTCCCCAGCTGGGGAAACCCGTACTTGTGGGCCAAGCTCAGGAAGTCCAGCAGCACCTCCTCGCGCTCCTCCCGCAGGCTGGCCCGGCCCGTGTAGATGTACTTCATCAGCATGGAGAAGGCCTCCGCACTGGTGTCCTGCAGCGTGATCTCCGCCTCCGGCCGAGACTCCCGCATCCCCCCGTATAACAGCGCCCTGCGGAATAGAAGGCAAAAGAGACAGGTAAACAAGTATTGGATACGCTGGAGGTTTCACAAGGTTCCTCCCCTACAAAGAAGGGAGAGGTCTGTGAGGGACAGAAGCTAAAAGAAAATCCACAAAATCACATTGGAGGATTTCTAAATAATTAATATGCATTTTTTTTTTTTACATGAAATAAGTATTTGATACAATATAAAACAGAACTAAATATTTGGTCCAGAAACCTTTGTTTGCAGTCACAGAGGTCGGACGTTTCTGTAGTTCTTGCCCCAGTCACTGCAGCCGGGATTTCCCCCCCCCTCCATACAGATCTTCTCAGGATCTTCCAGGCTTTGGGGCTACATTGAGGTGCGCTCCCTCCAAAGATTTTCCATTGGGTTCAGGTCTGGAGACCGGCTCGGCCACTCCAGGACCTTGAGATGCTTCTTATGGAGCCGCTCCTTAGTTGCCCTGGCTGTGTGTTTTGGGTCATGGTCCTGCTGGAAGACTCAACCCCGACCCATCTTCAATGCTTCTACTGAGGAAAGGAAGTTGTTGGCCAAAATCTCGGGGTACCGGCCCCCCATCCATGCTCCCTTCAGTAGGGTGCGGTCGTCCTGTCCCCTTTGCAGGAAAGGCCACCAAAGTATGATGTTGTTACCCCCTCCCCCCCCCATACTTCACAGTGGGGATGGTGTTATGGGGTTGCACTCATCCTTCTTCTTCCTGTGGAGTTGATACCAAAAAGTTCTGTTTTGGCTTTATTTGACCACATGACCTTCTCCCGCCTCCTCTGGATCATCCAGACGGTCATTGGTGAACTTCACATGGTCCTGGACATGTGCCGGGGGGGCAGGGGGGCCCGGCGGACACGAGCGGGGGGAGCAGGGGGTCGTGTGGACATGTGCGGGGGGAGCAGGGGGACCTTGTGGACATGTGCTGGGGGAGCAGGGGGACCTTGTGGACATGTGCGGGGGGGGGGGCGGGGGACCTTGTGGACATGTGCTGGGGGAGCAGGGGGACCTTGTGGACATGTGCTGGGGGAGCAGGGGGACCTTGTGGACATGAGCTGGGGGAGCAGGGGGACCTTGTGGACATGAGGTGGGGGAGCGGGGGGGCGCTTGTGGACATGTGCGGGGGGGAGCGGGGGACCTTAGGGACTGTGCCGGGGGAGCAGGGGGGTCCCTTGTGGACATTTGCTGGGGGGAGCAGGGGGCCCTTGTGGACATGTGATGGGGGACAGGGGGACCTTGTGGACAATGTGCTGGGGGGCGGGGGCCCCTTTTGTGGACATGTGCCAGGGGAGCGGGGCCCCTTGTGGACATGTGCCAGGGGAGCAGGGGGTCCTTGTGGACATGGGCCGGGTGTGAGCAGGGGGCCGTTGTGGCCATGTGCGGGGGGAGCGGGGGGCCCTTGTGGACATGTGCGGGGGGAGCAGGGGGACCTTGTGGACATGTGCGGGGGGAGCAGGGGGACCGTGTGGACATGTGCTGGGAGAGCCGGGGGACATTGTGGACATGTGCGGGGGGAGCAGGGGTACCTTGTGGACATGTGCTGGGGGAGCAGGAGGTCCTTGTGGACATGAGCCGGGGGAGCAGGGGGACCTTGTGGACATGTGCTGGGGGAGCAGGGGGACCTTGTGGACATGTGCTGGGGGAGCAGGGGGACCTTGTGGACATGTGCTGGGGGCGCAGGGGCACCTTGTGGACATGTGCTGGGGGGGCGGGGGCACCTTGTGGACATGTGCCGGGGAGCAGGGGCACCTGGTGGAATGTGCCGGGAGAGCGGGGGAAACCTTGGGGGACTGTGCTGGGGGAAGCGGGGGGTCCTTGTTGGCATGTGCTGGGGGAGGCGGTGGGGTCCTTGTGGACATGTGCTGGGGAGCGGGGGGGACCTTGTGGACATGTGCTGGGGGACCCGGGGCACCTTGTGGACATGTGCTGGGGGGAGCAGGGGCACCTTGTGGACATGTGCTGGGGGAGCCGGGGCACCTTGTGGACATGTGCTGGGGGAGCCGGGGCACCTTGTGGACATGTGCTGGGGGAGCCGGGGCACCTTGTGGACATGTGCTGGGGGAGCAGGGGCACCTTGTGGACATGTGCTGGGGGAGCAGGGGGACCTTGTGGACATGTGCTGGGGGAGCAGGGGCACCTTGTGGACATGTGCTGGGGGATCAGGGGCACCTTGTGGACATGTGCTGGTGTGAGCAGGGGGTCCTTGTGGACATGTGCCGGGGGAGCAGCAGGACCTTGTGGTCAATGTGCTGGGGGAGCAGGGGGACCTTGTGGACATGAGCTTACAGGAGCCCCCAACTGAGGAAGACTGACGGTCATCTTGTGTTTCTTCCATCTAATAATTACACCAACAGTTGTCTCCTCCTCACCGAGCTGCTGCCTATTGTCACTCATCCCAGCCTCGTACAGGTCTACAATTGTGTCCTTAGCTCTTTGGTCTTGGCCATGGTGGAGAGGTTGGAGTGTGATGGTGTGGACAGGTGTCTTCTATACAGGTAACAAGTTCAACACAGGTGCAGTTAATCCAGGTAATGAGTGCAGAGTAGGAGGCTTCTTAAAGAAAAACTACCAGCTCTGTGAGGGGCAGAATTCTCTCTGGTCGGTCGGGGATCAAATACTTATTTCATGCAATAAATGCAAATTAATTAGAAAACCTACAATGTGAGTTTCTGGATGTTTTGGGGATTTTGTCTCTCACAGCTGAAGTGAACCAATGATAAAAATCACAGACCTCTCCATTCTCATGTAGATGGGAAATCTTGCAAAATTGCCAGAGTATCAAATACTTATTTCCCCCACTGTATATAACACCCCGGGACAGGGCCCTCCCCGTACATCTACCTCCAGAAGGTCTCCCCTAATGACCCCAATAAAATATCATCAGATGTGATCTGCTCTAACTTGTTTTGTAGTTCAGTTTCCTGTTTGCTGTCAGTGAATGAAAACTTCTATTCTCACCTTCGAAGGTGAAAACTTGCACAGAGCTCCCCCTGTCCCCACAGCTGACTGTTTGTTACTATGTGTCGGGAATATTCTCTTCTGATACAGAATGTTCCAGTTCGCTGACAGCAAGCAGAGATCTTTGGGCCCTACCTGAAGTACTGGCAGCGGGCGGCGAGGATGACCCTGTGCGCAGGGAAGCGCATCTTGTCCACGATGAAGGTGACGTCGCTGTACTCCTCGCCGTGGATCAGCGCGCCCACGTGCTCCGACAGGATGTGCACATGATCGATCTCGCCAACCGCCGTGTACGGGCGCAGGGGGTGGCTGTTACTCATCCTGCCGCCGGCCCCCGCCGAACCTGCAAAGAGGGGCAGAGACGTCACACAGCGAGCCATAGGGGGCACTACCAGGACAGATATGATACCCGGGGGGAGGAGGGTGCAGACAGGGAGGTATGAGGGGGCAGAACACACGGGGGGGGGCAAATATAAGACCGGGGGAGAAACAGAACGCAAATACCACACACAAGGGGGTGACAGATACCACACATGAGGGGGGGGGGGGACAGCAAGAACACACACGGGGGGGGGACAGCTACAACACACACACACAGGGGGGGGGGGACAGCTACAACACACACACAGGGGGGGGGGGACACAGCTACAACACACACGGGGGGGGGGGGACACAAAACACACACACACCCGGGGGGGGGACGCTACAAAACCACAGGGGGGGGGGACAGCTACCACACAGGGGGGGGGACAGCTACAACACACACGGGGGGGGGGGGGGACAGCTACAACACACACAGGGGGGGGAGGGACAGCTACAACACACAGGGGGGGGGAGGGGACAGCTACAACACACACAGGGGGGGGGGAGGGGACAGCTACAACACACACAGGGGGGGGGAGGGGACAGCAACAACACACACAGGGGGGGGGACAGCTACAACACACAGGGGGAGGGGACAGCTACAACACACACAGGGGGGGGGGGGACACCACAAAAAAACCCACGGGGGGGGGGACAGTAAACACCAACCCACACCCAGGGGGGGGACAGCTACAACACACACACGGGGGGGGGGACAGCTACAACACACACGGGGGGACAGCTACAACACACACACACAGGGGGGGGGACAGCTACAACACACACACACAGGGGGGGGGGGACAGCAACAACACACACACACGGGGGGGGGACAGCTAAAAACCCACCACCAAGGGGGGGGGACAGCTACAACACACACAGGGGGGGGGACAGCAAACACAAACCAGGGGGGGGACAGCTAAAAACAACCCCGGGGGGGGGGGACAGCTACAACACACACACGGGGGGGACAGCTACAACACACACACGGGGGACACAGCTACAACACACACGGGGGGGACAGCTACAACACACACACACACGGGGGACACAGCTACAACACACACACACACGGGGGACACAGCTACAACACACACACACAGGGGGGGGGGACAGCTACAACACACACGGGGGGGGACACAGCTACAACACACACACACACGGGGGACAGCTACAACACACACGGGGGGGGACACAGCTACAACACACACGGGGGGGGACAGCTACAACACACACACACACGGGGGGGACAGCTACAACACACACGGGGGGGGACAGCTACAACACACACACAGGGGGGGACACAGCTACAACACACACACACGGGGGGGACAGCTACAACACACACACACGGGGGGGGCAGCACAACACCCCGGGGGGGGCAGTAAAACACACCACACGGGGGGGGGGGGGGAAGCTCACACCCACACGGGGGACAAAAAGCTACAACCCCAACGGGGAGGGGGCAGCGATGTCACACAGGGGGCAGTGATGTCACACAGGGGGCAGTGATGTCACATAGGGGGCCCAGTATGTACACAGGGGGCAACGTGCACCGGGGGGCAGCGATGTCACACAGGGGGGCAGCGATGTCACACAGGGGGGCAGCGATGTCAAAGGGGGCGCGATGTTCACAGGGGCGCGATTTTTCATGGGGGGGGCAGTGATATCACACAGGGGAGCAGTGATATTATTGGGGGCAATGATATTACATAGGGGGCAGTGATATCACACAGGGGGCAGTGATGTTACATAGGGGAGCGTGTCAATAGGGGCAGCGATGTCACATGGGGGGCGCGTTTCCCAATGGGGGCAGCGATTCACATAGGGGGCGGGCGATGCCCAAATAGGGGGAGCGATGTCACTGGGGGGCAGCGATGCAATGGGGGCCAGCGATGTAAATAGGGGGGAAGCGTGGTCACATAGGGGGGCAGGGGTGTCAATAGGGGGCAGCGAGTCACATAGGGGGGCAGGAGTAATAGGGGGGCAGCGATGTCATGGGGGCCCAGCGTTTTTCAAATTAGGGGGGGGGCAGCTATGTCACATAGGGGGGCAGTGATGTCACATAGGGGGGCAGTGATGTCACATAGGGGGGCAGTGATGTCACATAGGGGGGCAGTTATGTCACATAGGGGGGCCAGTGATGTTACATAGGGGGCAGTGATGTCACATAGGGGGCAGTGTGTACATGGGGGGCGTGATTCACTTTGGGGGGCGTGATGTTAATAGGGGGGCGTGATGTCCCATAGGGGGGAATATGTAACATAGGGGGGCCAGTGATGCACATGGGGGGGCATGGGTTCACTGGGGGGCAGTGTTTGTACTAGGGGGCAGTTTACAAAGGGGGCTTTGTTGTCACTAGGGGGCAGCGATGTCACATAGGGGGGGCAGTGATGTCACATAGGGGGCAGTGATGTCACATAGGGGGCAGCGATGTCACATAGGGGGCAGCGATGTCACATAGGGGGCAGCGATATCACATAGGGGCAGTGATATCACATAGGGGCAGTGATGTTACACAGGGGGCAGTGTGCACCAGGGGGAGT